>JAQGBY010004519.1:0-16460 GCA_034698785.1 Mycogona germanica | reverse complement strand
TACTACGGCGTAGTCGACTGTCCACAATAATTTAAAATATTTTTTAAAACACCGTGGACAACTGTATACAGTGTATCAGGATTATATATGCAATATTTTCGCGAGTACATGTAATAATAGTTGATGTGTGCAATCCATCAGTTGCTGTGTTTGTCGTGGATATTTTATTTGTTTGGAAATCTTCTTAAATCTAAATAATCACGAATAAATTTTAATCAATCATTCTGTGAACTGTTGGCTTTTATTGCACCGTGTCATGCACACAATACATTATTTATAAACAAAATTCTCAGCAAGCATTTACGAATGTACATAATTCAGGCGGTTTGCCTTTGTTCTCTATTACTTGGTGGGATGATTAGGCCATAATCTATACAAGTATCGAATAGAACATTATTTCCTTGTCTGCAATAAATGAAAATATATTGAAAAATATTCCGAGGTCATATACGTGTATAACTCTTACTATATATATTGGTAGGGGAGATTATCAATAATCTGATATAAGGGTATTGCTAGGACTGCAATTCAAGTCGGTAACAAGATCTTCACGAATACTGAAGACTTGTGAAACACGTGACAAACACGAAAAGAACCTACCCGATAATTTAGAATAATCAAAAAATAATTTTTACCATGTTTTTCTGGCTATCAAGAGCTTTCTGAAGCCGCCACGCTTCTTCGTCAGTTGAATTTGAAAAATGGTTGTGCTATTGCCACACGTTCGAAAAATAATCTAAATGAGGAAACCGAAAGTAAGGTCTATTCTAAACAAGGGGGGAATTGTACCTCTGACGTACTGGTCAAGCAAGTCAGAGAGAACAATGGACCATCTCCTCGAATGTCTAGTGTTTCACAAAGTCAAATCTTCTACAAAGTCATAATAGCACTTGCAAATTTTAGCTACAATAGCAATGGCTTGCAAAACCAAAAATATTTTCCGATACAGACAATTACAGGCAGCGCCTTAAAATTGTATGTATTGGGTACATGTGAGAAAACGTAATGTCCTAATTTGTTATACAGAAAATAGTAGTTATGATACCGATGTGATTAATAATCAAATAATTTTTACCATGTTTTTCTGGCTATCAAGAGCAAATTATTAATCACATCGGTATCATATCTACTATTTTCTGTATAACAAATTAGGACATTACGTTTTCTCACATGTACCCAATACATACAATTTTAAGGCGCTGCCTGTAATTGTCTGTATCGGAAAATATTTTTGGTTTTGCAAGCCATTGCTATTGTAGCTAAAATTTGCAAGCGCCATTATGACTTTGTAGAAGATTTGACTTAAGAGTGAAACACTAGACATTCGAGCAGATGGTCCATTGTTCTCTCCGACTTGCTTGACCAGTACGTCAGAGGTACAATTCCCCCCTGTTTAGAATAGACCCTTACCCTCTTGCTGGTTTCCTCATTTAGATTATTTTTCGAACGTGTAGCAATAGCACTACCATTTTTCAAATTCAACTGACGAAGAAGCGTGGCGGCTTCAGAAAGCTCTTGATAGCCAGAAAAACATAGTAAAAATTATTTTTTGATTATTCTAAATTATCGGGTATTGACGAAAGTATGGGGTAGGTTCTATTCGTGTTTGTCACGTGTTTCACAAATCTTCAAAGTCTTCAGTATTCGTCAAGATCTGTCGTAAACTTAGGTTTATTGACGATCTTGTTACCGACTTTAATTGCAGTCCTAGCAACTAGCACTAGCCCTTATATCAGATTATTAATCACATCGGTATCATATCTACTATTTTCTGAGATTATCAATGCTTAGCAAGTTAGGGAGCAGCCAGTAATGTGAGACCTTGTATTTTTTTCTCTTCAGAAATGTACTTTTGCATTTGTGTCCATATCCAAACTTGTATGATTAAATAAATTGGCTCGCTCGAGAGGCCACAAATTCCAGAAGCGTTCAGAAAATTACGAGATTTTCAATTAATGTTTTATCGAGTGAAATGCATATATCAGTTGAACTTTTCTGCAATAAAAAACACTAAAGCTAACTCGAAAAACGTTCAACAAATCATGTGCATTTCACGAGAGGAATTTTTTCAATTTTTATCGAGAAGAACTGCTCAAGTTTAAAAATTCTCTGAAAATATTTAAACCAATTTTGAGCAAACAACTTAAAAAAAACATTGCATTATAATTCGTATTACTCGTTTCAAATATCTTCGTTGCCGAATTTCTGAATGTAGTCCTGCAATCCCCAACCATCTGAGTAATTTACTATCATCGGCGCCTACTTCTATGAATATAATTCGTATATTGAAAAATTTAATGACATTCGTTTTTTTGTTGGTCTTGGTGATACCACAGAAACAAGCCAATTTATCTCATACAAGTAGGACTCAATGGCAGCGTATCCTTTGAGCAACACGGCGATGTCACCTGTCGCTATAAGGATAAGTCTTCCCACTGCACGGTACGTTTCGACTCGAACCGAAATTAACGTTCGAATTCAGCGCAGAGCTTTGAAAGGCCTCACGTGAAAAGGGGGATCCAATCCAAGGGAGACACGCACTTTTTTTTAAACAAAAAATGTACATTTTTCCTGGTCGAATACATTAGGCTAGGACAATATAATTGATAACGTCACAGGCATATATTCGATTAAGCTCGTGGCCAGGCGGAAATAAAAAAGAAACAAAAAATTGTGGTATAAAAAGCAAACGATCCCCCCCCCTTTCCCATTGTGCTGCGGCGCACAGATATCTGCGCACTATTATTATTATTAGACACCCTGTACACAACTTACGCTAACAGGACTGGACTGGTCACCACATCACAAACTCAAGTGCAAAGAGATGCCGGCAATAACCTGACGGCACAACAAAAAAAAAGGAATCTCCAGAAGCTATAATATGTACATGGAGATTACTCGGCTGCCAGCATGCATTTTTGTTTGTCCGTGGCGTGGATTGGTCCAAAAGCTGCCTGTGGTGGATATTTATACTGTATATTATCTGATACTTACGTGACAAGAGGTCGGTGCTTGGAAAAAAGCGTCTTCACCTCGAACGAGTGTTCCACTTATAAACTGCGACCACGGCTTCTTTTCTAAATTGGCGCGTTTTTGGGTGCCCCAGGAATGGCTTGTCCGGCCGACTACTATATGCTGCATGGCTTCGAGTAAAATGGTCGACAGTTGGATAAGCGTATGTATGGATAGCTACTTTTGTCCTTCCCCGACGAGCGTTGTGGACGCGTTGCACGACTCCGCCACGAAGCTCAATCTTCCAACTGGTCCACTCTTCTTCGCATTACGAAGTGGTCGGAGTGATCGGAGACAACCTGAGTCCTTTTGCTTGCATATTCATTTCAAGATCGTCGTCCTCTTCCTGGTGCCTGAATATTACAATAGTAGGGAGGTCATTATTATTATTCTGGATGTTGATACCCGGTTTTTCCCCATAGTTCATGCATTGAAAATCACTGTTACAATTTACCTAAGTTAATGCTATGGTCAGTGTGAAATCTTTGCGTTCGCAGAATTAAAAATTGAAGGGTATTCGCGAAGCTACCAGAATTATTTTGAATACTTGCCTCTGTCTGTTTTCTTCGAGCAGTGAAATGAGAGTGTCCCTCTGCTCTACGATTTCGATCAGCTCCGCTAAGATTCTGCCCTCCTCCTCCATCTCTTCGGGACTCTTCTTCATGTCTAGAAAATAAAGAAATAATATTAAAAAAATTCATACCAGATACTCCATAATATTCAAAGCAACGACAGGAATGAAAGTCGTACCGTCGATGGCCATCCGCTGACTGAGCAGATGTTGCAGACGGCTGTGTCGGTCCTCCAGTTCTAATTCCTTGGCTTTCACCATCAGATCCTGCTCTTGTCGTACGAGAACGTTCTTGGCGTGCACCAGACGGAACCACTCCTGCATCAGCTCGGCCTCTTCTTTACGCACGTCATCCACTGATTAAAGGAGGGGGAAATCCCACCGATTAGCGTATTCTCTAACTAGATCTCATTGAAACACAAGTTGAAAGTGCTTTCACAATGCTTATGAGTACTTGATAGAAATGTTGGTGTCGGCATGCTTACCGTCACCCTCACCGCGTAGAGCTTTCTCTACGCTGACTCCTCTCGCTTCCAGATCCCTCTGATTGGTCTCCAACTCCTCTAGCTGCCTCTGAATTTCCTGAGCCGTCCGAAGTCGCTTTTGCTCCTGCAGACGGTAAACCCTCTGCGCCATCTTCTGCATCTTCTTCTTTCTCTCTTCCGTTATTTCCTGTAAAATTGTTACGATTAGTTTTTAAATAAATATTTTAAAGTGGGAGTATTGCAAAAATGATTCTTCAAAAAATCTGCAGATAACTAATGTATTCTCGTTGTTGTCTAGAAAAGGTAGCTCTAAACTTTATTGCAAATTATAGACTACATTAATATACATCAATATTATTTACACTTTGAAAGATAATGGATATGGAAATTTATGTATTTATCGTGAACCAATTTTAGAAACCTTGAATTTCAATTACGATTATTACCTTGATCTTTTTGCCGGAGTGTCCGATTGTTCCAACAGTCTGATCCTCAGTGCGATCCTCCTCAGTGTCAGAAAAGCTGTCCTCTACAAACAAACAGAATCCGAATCACACACACACACATGCGAAAAGGGGATCGTGACGAAACACACGAGCAATAAACTGACCTACATATGTATTATGAGAGCACTAGCTAGCATATTTATAACTTTAAAACTTCGTTAATATCTACAAAATATAACTAAACAATATTATGAATTTATGACAATAAAAGTACAACAGTAAGAAACATTTGGATGCTATTAGCGTTTTCATCAAAACACAGAGTTAGTGGTATTGGACAAAATTTTATCATTAATTAAGCATAAAATAAGAAACACTAAATCACAATATTAGCACAAGGTGCAGTTAATTCGCTCAACAATTTAAATTGATAACCTACGTCATAGATTGACCTGCTCTAGCTTAAGATCACAGTGACACTCGTGAAGCTATTGACGGAATTCGGCATTGGTTCAGCGGAAATCAGCATCTGAATCGTAGGGTAGTACGTGAGTCGCGAGCTCAACAGAACCATTGGAAACTGACCAGTATCGGTGCCGGGCCAAATCAAGGCCTGACATTCATTCGAACAATATTTAATATTTTAAAACCAAAAAGATCAAGCAAAATAGATTTTTGAAAATTTCTAACCAACAATGTGATATTCAGATATTTTCTTTTGTAAAATTTGTCTATTTTCTGATAGTGCTTAGATATTTTTGGAAATTTTATGTTTCACGTATACTAATTTGTAACTCGCCAAATAAGTAATAGTGCAAAATATTGGGGTATTTTCATATTTAGAGAATTTTTTATTTAAGAAAGCATTTAAGAATGAAGAATAGAAAGTTACAAGAAAACTAGCAGGCCCAATCAACTTTAAATCTCGTGATCCTCACACTGACCTGATGCTTGAGGTGCCACCCGACTATCCAGCAGTGTAGGACTGGGCGGAATCTTCCTGGAGATGGAAGCCATGGAGGCAATGAGAGCGTTACGGTCAAAGGTCATGTCCAGCCGTCGGTCGCCAGCCGACGGGTAACTTTGCGGTCGGAAGGTATCGTGGTAGGCGGTGACGGCAGCCATGCGTGGTGATACGGTGGCGCACGGAATTGACACAGGGGCAGTGGCGGTGGCGATTGTGCCAGAGCAGTTGGCCGATCCGTCGCCGTCAACCGAACCCGGCGAGGTGGCCTGATTCTTTTGCTTCTCCTTCCGTTTCTCCTTGGCTTTTTCCTTAGAGCGAGCGAGCCTCAACTTGGGGAAACGACTCTCCTTGGGTGTACCGTCCACCTTGAGCGGACGCACCTTGAAGGCGGTGGCGCCGCCTGGTACAGATGATGGCGTGCTCTCCGACGAGGTGGTGGACAGTGAGCCGCCAGTCAGCGACGGTGACTTGTCCTTCTTTTTGTCGCGAACCTTCTCTTCCTTCTCTTTCGATTTGCTTTTGCTTGAATCGGATTTGGCGAAGCTGGTGAGGATGGACAGAAGGCTTTTCCGTTCCTTCGGTTTGATCACTGTACCACTCGCCATTTCTGGCGACACTTTAGTGATGCTTACAGAAGCTTTATTCTTTTCCTTTCTCATCATGAGACCGGGAAGGCTCTTGGACTTGCCACTGCTCGCTGCCACCGGGGAAAGAAAATTCTTGGTGGTAGTGGCGTCATCTGGCGAGGTGATGTTGAACTCGTCCATCGAGATGTCTGACGGCTCCAGGTAGCCGGCATAGTCATTGCCCAGTGCCGAGACAGTAGCACTATCCGTGGTAGGACTGCTGACGCTGTTCGTCACCACTCCGTCTGACGACGAACTGGGAGTGATGATGGCCAAGGTGGTGGTAGTGGTGGTCGTCACCGGTACCATAGTCGGTTCGACCTGGGGGGCGTCCATCTTGCTGGCATTGTCAGCAGTTGGTCCAGGTGGAATTTGTTCCGTGGCAGGAGGTTTGTGGTCTGTTTCAGGCGAGATAACTGGCGAGGTGATGGGGGATATCTCGAATACATCAGAATCAGGCGAGGACGACGACTCCTGCGATTGTCCACCGCGTGATTCACTAAATGATTGACGGAGTACATCATCCGAAGTGTCGCCATGCAGAGCATCTGATGTGTCGCCGGTGGAGGTGGGCACTAGTGAGGAGCTCTGATCACCATCATGGTCCACCTCATCATCGGCCGATGAGTCCTCGTTGGCCCACATCTCCAGCTCCATGGGCAGGTACAGCGACTCCTGGCCATCGTCCCGCGGTGACCTACCAAACGACCGCTCCTCCTCCAGACTTAGTGAAGTTCGTAGCTCCGGCTTCTGATACTTCCGTCGCAGATTCGTATAGTCCACGATGCTCAGTCCCAACTCCTCATCACTTTTTAGGCGAGCCCGTTCCCGTGCCTTCTGGCGGGCTTGCTCTCTTTCCACTGTTCTTAGCTGCCGCAGATCTTCGATCACCTCTCCGTAGGTCTTGGGTGGTGTGCGCTGCAAGTGCTGCGGGTTAGTCAGTGGGGTGTCCGGCAGGAAGCGACGGGTGGGAGACGGGAATGGTGAGTAGGATGACCGCGTCTCCACCATGCTCAGTGGACGCTGCAGAGGTCGTCGGACTGAGGTGCGTGGTGTGAAGAATCTGTCTTGTTTTTCGGGGCTGGCACCACTGCACCGATCCGAGGAGGACTCCTCATCAGCAAATGGCAGATCTTCAAGGCTTGGAAATTTCCTCTCGCCAGTGGTGGCACTACTATCAGTTTGTAGCTCAAGTGTACCAGGTCGTGCTGCATCATTGTTTTTCGTGGCAGCATAGTTTGCGTTTCCATCACCGATGACACTGTCATCGAGAGCCATTCTTCCGGCACCGATGTAGAGCGGTTGAGATGGATAGGACGGAACTCGTTTCAGTGCAGACTTGCGGATGTCAATGGAATCGCGGACGCCGCCAAACGGGAAACTGCGATCGGCGAAGTGCCCGATGTAGCCACCACCACTGCTTCCTGTATGGTTGACTGAAAGTGGTTTTGGCTTGGTGGCCTCAGTGGCCGGGGTGGTGTAAATGCTCTCATCCAGATTGGGTGTGGTGTCCGAATCTGAGAGCTCGGCAGCCGACAACATCCCCAGTGAATCATCGTCATCATCATCTTTCCCTCCGTCCATGTCCGATCCATCATCACTTCCAGTCGGATGACTGGACTCCGTAACCGAACCCACCACAACATCCTTGGTAATCTCTGGCAGGCGACGATTATCAGGCTCACTTGGCATGATCAACATTTCCTCCGCATTGTTCTGAGACTCATGTTTATTGATTGGTTCTTCAGTACCTGTTTTAGTGGTCGTGTTTTCATTCAGAATATCCAGCTCTAGTTTGTCCGTGGTAACGGAGGGGACGGGCGTGGGCGGGACAGTTTCCAATAATAAATTGTCGACAGTCGCAATGCCACTCTTCTTTTCTTCATTATTGGTGGTGGCGGTAGGTGACGAGCGGAGCGCAGTGAGAAGCTGAAATTTATCCCGGTAACTCTGTCGGGGTTCCCGACCGGCATAGGAATAGACAGCACGAGCGACAGCCACCACTGGTTCAGGTGGAACAGTCTTCGGATTATCGACGCTCACTTCTGCTTTGCAGGCTGGATCAATGGCCTGGCTATCACCTTCGGAGAGTCTCGCACACTTGCGCTTGTTTTCGTCACGGAAGGTGATGAACGTTTCGTCGATATTCCCAAAACTTCCACTAGAAGGCTCCACCTCCAATCCCACGTCGGCCGAACTGGATTCATTCTCTTTGCCACTATCCAGCAAGCCATCCATCATCTCGATGTCGATGTGAACGATAGAAGGCGACACCAGCGACGGACTGAGCGACATGGGATGAGGCTCCTTCTCATACTCGGTCCGGGACCCCATCAATGGCAATGGGGGCAGCTGAGGCGGAGTCTTGCTGAAAACAACAACGTCATTCTCTATATGGTCACAGTCGTTATGAGTAGAGCATGCGGGCGTGAGATCCGGAGACGCTGGCACACGGGAGGTGACATCGGGAGGGTGGCATGCGTGGGGGGTGCATTCGGCAGCTACCACTACATCTACACTCGGCACAACGTCTTCTAGGTCGCAACTTATCTCTGGGCTGATAGATGAAAGTGGAGGAGAGGTGGACTCAACAGCTGACTGGTCTATTGCTGGCAACTTGTCCTGTCCAATGTGCGATCCAACTTGTAGCTCAGATGGAGTGGTCGGATGACATGGGACCTTTACATCTCTGGTCGTCAAAGGCTGGTGGTGGTGTACTGTAGGCGGAGGAGTTTCTGACTCCAGACTCTGGGGAGGATCGGCTACAGCGAAGGCCACTGGACTTAGGCTGCCGACACTTCCTGGCACACCCAGCGGTGAGACGGTTGAGATGCGGGACCAGGAGGAAGGCGACCCACCCACCGTCGCGCAGAGGGCGGACGGTTCTGACGAGCTGGACAGCGACACGGATGATGGTGACAGCTCGCCGAAGGTAAACCCATGCGGCCGTTGCAGGGTGGAGGTGGGCGACGGAGACGGCGCCGGCGACAACATCTTCTGCTTCTCAGAGATGAGCTCCAGTAGACTGCGCACGACTGGCTCCAACTTGGCAGTGTTGGATCTATCGTGGGGTGAGCGACGCAGCGACGATGTGCCAGACGACACACAACTGGAACTGTCGGATGACATTAGGGAAGGCAGTGGCGGTGGAACTGCGTTGGAGGAGTTGGTCATGGTGCCCAATAAGTACTGTTCCTTCAGTTTGAGCATCATCTTGGCGGTGGGACTCTCATTGGATGGTGGGGCCACAGTGGGGCTGGTCGTACCGGCCACACCACCAACAGCGCCACCACTGCCATCTTTCACCTTAGCCAGATCTGGAAGACTGGAGGACAGCTCCTGGGAAGCTCGTTTGTCAAAGGCGATCCGTGCCACAGTTACCAGCGGCGGTTCTTCCATTCGTGCACTGTGGTCCACCACGACAGCAGCCATCTTAGAAGTGGAGGTGGCGGCGGTGGTGGTCACGTCAGAATCACTGCCAAACCTTTTATTGCCATCACCATCGTCCAGTTTGTGTGGTATAGCCTCCACATAGGTGGTCGGTCGGTGGATTCTGTCGAGTAATGGCGTCGGAATGGCAATAGGCGAGGGAAGATGCCTGGTCAACTCTGCCACCACCATTGGTTCGATTGGCAAATTTTCATCGATCGCCAAATCTGGTTCATTGTTGTTGCTCACTTCAATATTCATTATCATCGGTTCCACCTTTTCGTCAACGTCTGGCAATTCAGTGCTGTAACGATCATCCCCATCTGACAGGGTCGAATCTGCCACGAATGCATCATCTAGCAAGGATCCAACAGCATCAGACGTCTCTGGCGTTACGGAGTAATCCAGACAGAGACCATCCGTTGACAGCTGATGGTTCGGGTAGTGATCAACTTCACCGTCGCCCTCAATGGACGATAAATGTAGCACGTCTTCACCATTGCCCTCATTGATCGGCGAGGATAACTTAGACTCCACCACAGTCCGACCCTCATCCAATACCGTACAGAGGTCCGACGCGCTGGTCACCAGTGGACGAATCTCCTCTAATGCGCCCAAGACTGGGGTGGTGGGTGTGTCTGGCGTGGGAGCAGTTGATAGATTGGAATGGTCGTCGGTGGGACGATCGTTGATAAGGTCATCTAGAGTGCGCTCGGCACGCTGGCTTTGTTCTCGCAGCGTCACAAAGTAGGAGTCGTCATCTTCAGTAGGGGCGCTACCTGTCGTCTCGTCGATGACAATGGTGGGGATGGAGTGGTGATGGTGATGCCGGCGGCGACGGTGTCGGCCAACAGACTCGATAGTGCCAGTCGCATCCCCCTCCTCTTCGGAGCCAGCCTCACTGTCTGCATCACCGTCGGCTCCCTCAGACTCATAGTCGACCTCGTCCGATTCGGTTTCTGTATCATCCGTGAACTCGTCACTGTCCTCGGACTCGTCGTCAGAAGCCACGTCGCCTTCCGAACCTGCGAGAGATTGAGAGAAATTTTAATGAGTTAATCGTCTACATGATAGAAATCTCTTATGTGCAAGCTTTTGTTCTCTTTAAACAATCATAAAACAAGGGTTATGTTGATGATCAAGTTCACTTTTTAAAAAAAATAAACCAGAAATATGACCAATTGTGCTCTATTGTGTATGACCATAAAAACATTTCTACACGGTGGACTAAAAAAACGTCTCTCACGTTAATTGAATAAATTAAAGATTTGGAATTTTAGGATCAAATTTCTAGCGAAACGTTTTTTAAGCCACCCTGCATACACAAATTAGCACTACTTTTCTTTTGATAATTTATTTTATCTTTAATCACAAAAGTAACCAGTATCGTCACGATTTTTAATTTAAATAACGTTTAAAAAGTTTTTAAATATCGAGATCAACAAACTTCTGACAAAAGATCTCAAATAAAACTACGAGTAATAATAAAAGAAGCTGCTCACCCGTGAGTTCGTTCGATTTGAGGACCTTATAGTCAGATTCGATTTTGACTGGAATCGCAACTTCTTCTGCAACCACCTCAGGTGCTGGGATCTCTCCACCGACTGCAAATCCGTCCTTAGCTGGAACGTCTTCCTCGACAGCATCGTCTTTCTCTTCACCTTCGGTAGCTGTGCTTTCGTCGTCTGCAAAACACACAAAACAGTCAGGATCGCAAACTATAAATGCTGGGCATTATTCTCTCTACTTTCGATTGAACGAAGGAATCGAAACAGTTCTCAAAATCCAGCGACTCAAATATTTCATTACAAACCAAAGACTGTCTTTAAACTTTGAGTAAAATAAAATACATAGTTATAAATTTTAAAAAAAATTGTACTACTTTTCAAAGGCTGACTATAATCAAGATCACAAGAATAAAATTACAATGGCAATACAATTTTCATTATAAGTGCATGTTTTTCATGATATTTTGCATGCTTAGTCATTTAAAGATTGGTTATCATATATAGTTTTTATCACTTTTATCTAATCAGTGATTTTGAATAATAATGGCTATGGCACAATGGATGTGAATGGACCATGAAACTGTCAAGTTTGACAGAACCTTTTACCTAAATCACGGAGCAGATTAAATTCTGTATTCGAAATGCGCGATTGACATATTTGTTTGCAGTGTTTGGTTTAACTTTAAATGAATAAACAGCTGGTGTTTGTTCCATTTCACCAATCAGTGCTTACCTATTTTCATTAAATTATATTTTTATTTCCCTTCACTATAGTCACTTAACTTCAGGATTTTATGCACCCCTTTTGGTGCTTAGGCACTATAAAAGGGGCACATTTTCACCAGTACCCCGGGATCCAATAATCGAGAGCCCGCGCCGGGAATCGAACCCGGGACCGCCGAGCCAGTCATTCGCAATACCGACTGGGCTACAACGAGTCACACCACACACACACATACACAAATCTACATCTGATTTGCATAATTTAAAAAAAAATACCTCAAAGTGAAAAATGATTTGCGACAGTAATTTCGACGAACAACAATTTTTGGGCGGTCACAAATAGTAATTACTAGGTACAATTAAAAATAATTAAAATTTCTTAAGTCAAACTAGTGGTAAGTCAAAAATGATATCATACAAAATCGAAATGTAAATTTTGTTTGTAGCCTTTTACAACTCCAATTGCAAAGTCCAGAATATATTTTGGAAGCCCCAGACAGAAAGAGAACATAAATTAAAAAAAGAACAATTGGAAAGCATTCGAAAATGAAAAACAAAAATACTGCAAATTGCAAGACACAAATTTGTGCCTAAAAATAAAAATCGGGGTTTCTTCCAAATAATCTAACAACCTAAATAGAAGTTACAAAAATAAAATGTTTTCCAGGTCACTTTTTTCCTACAGTTCTTGCTGAAAAAGTTACATGTGAAAAAAGTTAAAATTGGCATAACGTCAAATAGTACAGGTTCACTTGAATTTTTTTTTAAAGAAAATTATTTAGACATTAGGAACTTTTCAGTAGGTTTAAACAATTTTAGAAACTAGACGTTGAAAGATCATTTAATTTGTTCTCAATATGTCGGCTTTGCAAAAGAAATTATAAATACTTTCAAACATAAGAAAAGAAAACATTTATTTCAACAAATCAAAAGTAAATTTGTCCACCTAATACATGATCCGTTTAACAATATTCACCGGTACATGATTCTTAATTTGATAAATTGAGTCTTTTTGTAACAATATTACCAATTACCCATAAATTCCTAGTATAA
This sequence comes from Mycogona germanica, assembly GCA_034698785.1. NCBI lineage: Eukaryota > Metazoa > Arthropoda > Diplopoda > Chordeumatida > Chordeumatidae > Mycogona > Mycogona germanica. Next base: position 3,640 of record JAQGBY010004519.1, on the reverse strand, counting down.
CAAATGACTGATTTTTTAATGAATGAATGATTTTTTAATTTGACTTAATAAATTGATTAAAGTAAAAAATAAGTGCAAATTTCATAGAATTTTGAAGTTCCCAATAGGGATAGAACGGTTATTCAAAATGGGATTAATACCAAAAATTTAAATGGCTCGCTTGTCAGATTTTTAATTTGAACGAAACAATGCTAAAATTATTAAGGCACATTTTGGTGGTATTAGCAAAGCTCTGACCAATATTAAAAAATAAATAAACAACCCATTGGAAAAAAATGTTAAAAACTGAAGAATAAAAATCTACGTCACCACACCCACACGGTCTACGTTACCCACACTAATAAATTGAAAATGTGGTTGTTCCAGGACAGCTCCATTGCGCTATTTTTTATGGGGGTCCACAAGCGTTTTCGCCCTAAAACCCTAGGGGGCGATCTGGTGTTTTTCATAATCTAGGAGGGAAAACCTGAATCTACATGTAACTTCGATATTCAATGCGCTGTCTTTAAGAACTAAATTACCAATTTCATTTACAGAAATCATAAAATCATGCTAAAAAAAAAGTAAACCATGAGCCGCAATTTTTAAAGACAGCGTTGATTGTTTTAAGCTTTTACAGTAGTTATTGACATTCGGTTAACTTCGATTCACAAAACCGTTCATTACCCCCTCTCACCAATAAATACACATTTATCAATAAACCAATAAACAAAATTAATCTGGCGTCAAACGTAATCATATAATCCATCATAATGCTTCCAGGATTTGGCGAAATAAAAATGTTTGATAAAAAATTACTGGCGATGAAATATCCCAATCGTCCAAGTTCTTTTTTACACAAAATTTGCGATTTCTCGCTTAAATCAGTTTAAAATAAGTTATTAAGTATTAAATAATCTTAATTATTCCGACACTGTCTCGGAGTCAATGACCAATCATCCACTTAGTCTTGCCCGGCAGTTTTAAAACAATAAAATGATTTAAACTCAAAATAAACTAGAGTAATTTTGATCAAGAATAACATAACTCAATAATGGCACTTAACATTCTATAAAATGCAATTACAATAGAAAATAACCATAAAGAAACTGTCTGAGTCCCCAAAACTATTTGAAAACATCCCATCATATTATGAACGAACCCCACTCCAAACAAAATTATCCGTGACAGCCAACTGTACTGTACATGTTGAAAACACGAAAACCATTATTATGTCAACAGGTATTCAAAAAATAAAATAAAATCACACATGAATAGCCCTTCAATAAACCAGTAAGTCCCGTGATACAGTAACTTAGACAAGAAAAAATGCCCACCACATGTAAGCTTCTAATTCAACAACTAAAATATATTTGTAAAAATCCAGCGGCATTTTCAGATTTAATTGTTGTAGAACAACTAGAAAAGCCTAGGAATTTCCAGTGGAAGACAGTGGTAAACTAAATTTACTTGAGCGACATTTGCAAACGACAAACACTTTTGTTGAGATCTTTGGAGCGTTTGAAACTCACAAAATAAATATCTGATATTTAAGCCGAATTAAACTACAACTTTGACTAATCATCGTTTTCTAAGTTAAAAAAGTTAACTAAAACGAACGGTAATGGCACTTTGGTATGCACCAATCTCATTAAGTACAATATCCAATCAATATGCGACTGCCAGAAACCGCGGTTCAACTGTAAGTCTGTTACACCTTTTATAGAAAATAATAAATTTTAAAAAGACCAAATAAATACTCATATCAAATGTAGACATTTTGATATCCGAAATGTCTATACAACATTTTGTATTTTGATTTAGATATTGACTTATTAAAATGGCATAAAAAATATCACAGAGGAAACGAAACTGAGGATCGAGAAGATTGATGGCACATTTCTGATCTGTCTACCAAATACACTACAATATTTTGGCACGGTGACGTTATGGACAGCGCGATAATAAAATTAAAATGTTACATTCAAATTTCGTCGATAAGGCACTTTCTTAACAGAAACCCCAGAAGGGGAACTTGTCAAACTTGTCGGCTCTTAAAAAATTGTTTTAGGGCTTTTTGATTCACAAGGATTTCGAGCAATAAACCAATTTAAATATCACAATCGCTTTCAGCACAAGTGTTCCACAAGTCCAGCATCTGCATGATCCAATACAGTTTCACTACAAGCATAATAATCCAGAACCTACTTTAGACGTTCTTCTAGATGAGGGAAAACCACGATTCAGGGAAGCATTAGGTTCTGGATGGTGAGTGGATGGGGTGCCACCTGATGGAAACTGAGAGCACCGATCACTGCATCGAACGCAGTTTCCCAAAAAGAAACAGTCGGTGACCCCACATCCTCCGAGACCACTTCCGCTGCCCCATCATGATCACCCGCGACGTCATCTGTTACTTCGTTGCCATATAGGTGCCTGCTCAGCACACACAGAAGCACGCACAAAACAAACACAAAGGCGCTGACCGTCATAAGCAGGTCGATACAACACACACCTTCGTTCTCGTATTCCTGGTAGCTGTATTCGCTGCTGTTGCTGCTCCCATATTCCCCCTCCTCGTCCGTCTCCTCCTCCTCTTCCTCGTCTTCCTCCTCGGAGCCGTTCTCTGCGTCGGCAGCGTCGCCACGGCTGCGTCGAGAGTAGCGCTTCTTCCAGTTGGCAGCCAGCTTCCACGTCTGGTCGGCCGTCAACGATTTCTGAATGGCCGCCTCCAGTTCTTCTTCACCCATTTCGTCCGAGCTATCAGAAAATGCCAAATAAAATAATATTTTAGCAATGAGCAATGGGAGTTGAATCAGTAAATGAATGCGTATTTAGTATTGTCTATTCGTGCGTCGCCATACGGAGTAGGTGACACAGGAAAAAATAAACAGTGGACCCTCGCCAGAAATCGAACCACATAACCAAACACCGATTTAGCTTAATTGGTAATGGGTGCGACAAACTACATGTATAAAAAATTAAGACACGGAAAAGTGGAGTATCGTGGGAACGGTTTCTCAATTTTTATTGTACATTAGGAAAATTAAATGTGTCAATGGAGCAGTTTTTAAGTATTGTACAATTAATTAACGAAAACCGATATCAGTCCAGAGCACAAGATTGTTGTTGGCTTATAGTATACTAAACGAATGATATTTGTCACTGTTGGAGAAACTGTTCGAGGGCTGCTGCAGGCTGGGCAAGATGGCGACCAGGCAGGAAGAAACACCAAAAATCGTAGGCCTATCAGACTGAGCTATCCTATAGACTGGTGGTAAAACACTTGCTCGACAAAAGAACTCTCGTTAAGAAGAACACAGCTTTATTCCTAGGCACAAGGTGGCGAGACAGCACAACTTAACTCGACGACAACTTGTAGCGGAGTGAACGAGACAAAAGGCAGCACGTAGCTGACCTTTACAGGTGACGTGTGCACAGGTCGGCCAACCTGTGCACCTCACCACATTCGCCACCTAGTGGCTCCTGTGGTGATGATGTGCAGGGTGGCCCCACAGGGCCACACACTGCACACCCACCACCCCACTCACCTGGAGTGAGGTGATGCGTCACCGTCGCCACCACTCACCACCGAGTTCAACCTCTGAACTCGGTGGCGGGGGCGGGCTCACTCCGAGCGTGCCTCCACCAATCAGGTGGC
>JAQGBY010004518.1:0-16461 GCA_034698785.1 Mycogona germanica | reverse complement strand
ATTCGCCTGGTTTTACTAAAACATTTGTGCCGTCCTGTAGCCTTTATAACCAACTCTACAGAAAGCTCCCCCAGGCTAAGCTTCGTGTAAGGCACCTGACCATTCCAATTTAACAACTATCAGGCTGACTTGAGTAACTGAAACTACTAATAATATAAATAAAGAACGTCTGTCGACTGTCTGTTGTGTTTTCGCAAATTTCAATTTTCTTTATTTATATTATCACTGGATGATGTAAAAGCAGTAAAATGCTTTATTTTCAACTGCGGTGTGGTTTCTTGTAGCCGTTCGCGTCCAGCGAATCATTTAATTTTAAGTAACCTAAATCATGATTAATAGTTTGAAAACAAAAACTTTTATGGAAAAGATAAAAATATTAACTGAGCAAGAAAAAGAAAAAACTTCTTTTAAACTAATGTGGAAATGCGGAATTATTTTAATTTAACAATACTATTTTAAAGATTTCAAAAAAGCAGATAATTCGTATTAAAAAAAATCTTAATAAGTTTTTCCACGACAATATATTCATTCAGACAAATATTGTGATCACACTTTAAAAAAATATACACAGTAAGCTGCATCAATTTGAATGATCAACAAATGAAAAAACGAATGCGTGCTACATGCACCCGTATTTTTCGTTGTCAGATCACTGGACCATAGCGGTGGAAACTAAAGTTAAGATACTTGAAAACGACAAACGCTTGTAAGTGAATTTTCCTATTGAACAATATAAATAATAAGCGAATCACAACTATGCGATCTCGATATGAAAACGGGTGGTACAGTTTCAAACGATCTCCCCATAGTTCGCTTACGTTGCGAGTTATCCCCCTTTGTTCTGTCCCCAACAAACGATCGCGGTCGAACGTCAAAATCACTTAAAATCTTTCTTGGACTCTCAAGAGAAATTCCAGCCAACAGCTTTTAACATCGCCCCCTTCAGTTTCGCGTACATCGGACCAAACAAAACGCTCATCACAAAATAAGCATCTTACATATAAATGTGAATACTCGACGTCACCATATAAAGAAAAAATGTAAGATGCACCCGGGTACACAATGCCCATCTCAGGATCAATGCCCCCTATATCGAGTGATATTACATTACTTATGGTTGCATCGAGTATTGCTTGGCAAAGTCATCCGAATGATCTCCTCAAAAAAATGTTGCGGGTTCCGAACAAATATCGGCGTAATCGGAGTAAGGTAACAAAGCATTCCATGAATTTGAAATGTTTGGAACAGTTAGCGAAATGGATGCAGGAAAAAAAATATTTCTACCAGAAACCTTTATTTCAATTAAATGGAATTTTGCTGCACTGACAACAAACGAATCCAAAATAGTCATCAGGTTCAGTAACCTATTTGCGATGGAAATTCGCCAGTTAAAAAATTTAATGCAAGATCATCGAACTTATAACATTTCACTTAGTCTACGCAGCTGAATGGTAAAAGCTTTTTATCCGGCAGTGCATTCGTTAACTCGATAAATATATACCTGTATTCGTACAGAGATAATTTATGTCGATATTGGAGTTTCAAGTTTACTAACCGATTCATATTTTCGTTTTTTTTGCCAAAAAGGTAGGCTGAATATCAAATAAACGTCGTACATGTAGAGTAGTCGTTGAGAAATTCAGAAAAAATCTTCGTTAAAAATAAAATCGCGTACGAAAAATTTTTCTCTGTTCAAATAACTGCCTGGATAGCTGCATCGGTAAAGTTCAACAATCAAATGGTTTTATTGCTGTGTATGAACCTTCAGTTGAAACCCACATTTGCTTGATAAAGCAAATAGTCACAAAATAACTCTTGAATACAAAAACAGGATATAAAAAAAGGTAATGGAAATTTCAAATTCAATAGTAGATATACTCCCATATATGGGAAGTTTTTCTATTTGTCAATCTGAAACCTCAAATAAAGCTCATACGAGACATTTTACATAACTAAATTATGCATATCCTCAGTTATAATATTTGGGCGTATTAGGTTAACCTTTGAAAATTCCTTTTTTATTTCACATTTTGTGCAAAAACGTACTCAAAATAATAACCAAACGTCAGGTACCGGTAATGGCAATGGTTGGTTACCCGGTGTTTTGGTGAGACCAATCGCTCTGCACTTTTCAACAATGGCTCCAGAGGTTACCCTGATTTACAGTTCGATCAACGGGATACCATATGGGTTAGCGTGGTTCGTGGAATTCGAACAATACGAAAATTGACCTGTCGTTCGGACAGGGCCAACTATTTAATCAAAGCAAAAGCGCTTACACTTCTGCGGAAAAATTGAGCATCTCATGTGCTCAGCGCGCTAAGCTCTGTTTCGACGTCCACAAATTTGGGACGCCGGGCTCAGATGGGCAAACTCCTGAGATCCACTGTACTAGGGATGAACACAAAAAAAAAACTTTCGGTGAGCGTACATGGAGCATGACGAGGCCTACGAGTTTGAACAGACGATGATCGACAGAAGTTATATGAAGCTATTTAGCTTGTCGTCTGACTAAGAGGAACAACATGAGTGAAACGGTTACTTAGATGCGGGTCACAGGAGGAGGCTACGCCACATTCGAATAGCGAGCTACGCCATTGTTCTAGTGGAAGTCACCTCGAATAAATCTCGGTCAGTGCTGGCCGGTGTCGGGGGAGTCGTTCCGCGGCAAGCCGAGCAATTTACGTTTGCCGCGTCCGCCGAGATCTCGTCACCGCTACAACCTCCCCGTACGACTGACACACCTGGAGCCCCGGTCATGCATTTAACGGGTAGGGCGCCCCCGTGGGCACTCACCCGGTGACCATGCGATCTGAATGACCTAGTGCTATGTCACTACCTCCTCCCCCTCACCCACACCCTCGCGTTACATACAGAACGCAAAATTTGCCGGCACAATCCAGCTATGGGTAGTTAGTGAATAACGGGAATAAATTATTAATTTCTGGGAAAAAGAAAATTTCGGAATATTTGCACGATAAATTCAGTGAAATAGCAAACGAAAAAAGTTAAAGAAAATGAATCCTGGTTAAATAGATGAGATGGTGGATGTGGACAACATTGGATAAAAGACGATGAACACATTTTAATATAACAAATTAAAATTAAAATTAGAGAATAATATATTATTATGCTTGGTAGATCCCGGCATCAACAAAATCCAATACGTTTAATTTACTGAATCCGTATTCGTCAATGATCCAGTGATGTCCACGCACTTATGGTGTGGTGTGGGATGGATTTAAAGTTAAAATTCGCGGAAAAGTACAATATAATTACAATTCTGCTAGATGTCCCGGTTGCCTAATAATAAATACAACAACTACTCGAACTACGTTATTTTATTTCTCAGTTGATTTTGAAAATAATGAAATTGCTCAATAATTTAAATCGCGCTCAGTTTTCCAACTAGTATTGTGTAGAGTGTTCAGCGCACTATTTGATCGGATCTGTTTCCTAGCAATTCGGAATATTAGAGCCATCAACGTCGCGGCAACTTTAACGGCAACCGTCAGAGTTCGGGGAATATTTGGAGTAGCACTTGCGGGAGCAGTTTCATCCAAAATATTGGAAGTTTCCGCCGCTGTTGCATTGTCTGACTTACGATTGAAAAATCAAATATTTTAGCAAGAATTTTCTAGGGCGAGTGCTACAACCCTTTAAAGCAACCACGAACAAACGGAATTTTGGACTTCTGGCACTCTATGAGTTCAAACTTGGCCATAAACAAGTGAGGCAACTGAAAATGTTTTTAAAACGTTCGACAACAATGCCCCTAAAGAAAAACAGTGCGAGAATAGTTTGCAAAATTCAGGCACAGAGATCTGAGCGTCGATGGCACACCATCCCTCAAGATGCTCAGCTGAAGGAAATGGAGACAAACGGAGGCCCCACTGCGTATTTGAACCCACGCAAATAAAAGGACAAAAGCAGTCAAAAATTTGCCACTGAACCAACCCCGCAACCATCAAAACAGCGAACACGCCAATGAGAACAAACAGCCAGCCTAATTGTTGCTAAATTGGAAAGCGCCGGTGCCGTACACGAAGCCCATTCGGGGGGAGCTTTACTTAGCCATCGTTTTAGGCGCGTACAGGGTGAGTCAGTCGTAAGTGCTTTCAGAGAGATCCGACTAAACAAAATAAACACTCATGCGTTTCTAAAACAATGTGACCATCTTAGATAAAAATCAGGTGCCATGATTTTTTTAATAGATATAATCTCCGGAGAAATAAATATAAATGTGGAAATATTGATAAGGGCGAGCTCTGGTCTCCAAGTTAAACTGGCGTGAAAGAGTAATTGATACATTCGGTAGTACCACAGACGACAATAGTTCCTTTCAGGATTTAGGAACCGCGTCACAGAACTTTAAATAAATTATTTAATAAAGTTGCGTAGGCGCGATTCCTTTCAAAGGATTCGGCGCCGTCTGATCCACGTCGCTCAAATGTTTTCATCCATTCGTTATTTATTGAAGGCTCACAACGCGCGCTTTGGTTCCCGGCTAGAATGCGATATCAGCGCCACCTAGTGACAACTTAGGCGAGAGCAGCGCCGGTTTAGGTAATACGCTTCGGTTTCACATCTACAGTAGATCGTTGTATATAGCGGCACACTGCCTGTGAAGCGTCGAATCCGGATATTTGCGCAATGTCAGTTGAGACTCCGCTCGCTAAGTTTCCTCCACTCGACCTACCTGATCCGACCCTTGAACGCGCCCAGGCAGGCGTTTAATTAAACGAGCCGGCGAGGACGGCACACCCGAGCCGAACAACTTCAATCAGGAGCGTGGCATTTGGAAATCTGGCAATACATGCTAATTTTAAATTGCGTTCCAATAAATCGCCATTGCATTATTCATCACCGCGCATCTGGCTATCGTATACGAGGACTTTCCGAAAAGTTTAAAGAATCATTTTTACTAGTCGGAATACAGAGCAACGTTGTCATTGCCGGATGGTCTAGTGGCTTGCGCTTCAGCCTGTGGATCGGATCATTAGAAGGAACGAGTCCAAAAAGAGTTTGAACTCGCCTTGCATAGAGCATGTACAATGAGTTTCAAACGCTAACCTAAAGTCAGAGACAAATTAACACATCCAAACTAATTACAATTTTTATTCGAATCCGAAGCAGGCAGGAATTGGTAGTATGGAAGGCCCTCTTGAGGATATTGCAATATTTATGTTAATAATCCAATGATTTACATTTTGGAATGATGTTTTCCACTTACCAAAGATGGGTTCTGACTTTATTTTTAAATATTTATAAAGTGCTCTCCCTTCATTCCTACTCCAAAAAAATAGCATATTTATTGGATATTCCAGGAGCACATTTATTTCGTAAATTGTTATCTTCATTGTCCTAACTTGACCAATAATAAAATCTGAAATTTTTTGATTTCGCAGCAACTAGCATAAACCATGCCCATTGGCATGAGTTTGAGAAAAACACTTGATTTGCGTTTTATTGGTCTCTGTCGTTTAGGTATTTACCGAAATACTAATTAGTTATGTTTTCCACTTCGGAATGATACATTGGCATTTTACAAAAGTGGGTTCCGACTTTCTTAATACAGCGTATTTATGTACGAGTATTAACCGAAATTCTAATTAGTTAGTTGCACGGCAATTGTAAACCAATGGGTAGGCAGTTTTCAACTATTCTGTGTAAGCGCATAACATTTTCAAGAGTCAACGAAAATGAGACCGTGCTCTACCTAATTCGAAAAGATAAAAAACAAGCTTGTTTTGTATTGCTTGAGGTCTTAAAGGTTCGATGAATAAAGAAAACTCTAAATAATCTATTCCAAAAGCGCAGTAAACTGCTTTGAACAATATTTGCAAATTCTATGAGCAAAATTTGATTCAACGAGACTGCGATTGAATACTCGAATGTTTGTTTGATCAAACCTAGATATTTAATTTCGTTTTCGTCGCACAAGTTTTGGCAGCCTTTTCGATGTACCTGGATCACTTGTGACTAGTCATGTGTGTACACAGGTACAGTACCGACGGAAACTACTTAGAATTCCGTTAGCCTGAACCTGGATTGGGAGATGAAAAGGAACGAGAAGAACCGTTACAAAACAAGACGCAGGTGAATGGATCCCAAGATGCATATTTGTTCAATCGACTTCACGATTCCGGTTCAACAGTTTCACCGATTTCTGTTTTCAATTTTGGGAGCATGTGGCCCCTATCGCATTTCGAAATACGTCATCCACTCTTTTATTGCACGTCTTAATTAAACGATTCGTCGGATCAATAATACCAATGCGTAAATCCAACCTGAAAATGCGGGTCAGCGGACGAATGGGTCAATTATCCGAAAACACTTTGACCCGTCTCGATCGTAAATGACCGTGACACCTGACTGTAAGAGATGAGCTCCGATTGCAGAGTCACTATAATGCAGTAAGATGCAAAGCCGATGTCTGACTCCCTGAGACCCCCTGAGCAGTAGCTCCTAGATATTAAACATAGCGGCACATCTGTACAGTATATTCGAGCACAAAGTGGGAATAAATGTAATTCATAGACGCAAGAAAATGTCGTGGATTGGAAAAACTCGGGAGTCAATAATTCCCCGCGCATCTTAAATGGCTTTACCCCGGAGCGTGTTACACCAACAGAGCCGACACGACGAAATTACTCTGGTCGTGGCTGCCAGTTTCGTAACGAGCATTACGACCGCGGGGCCACCTCCAATAACTGTCAGGAATTACGTTGCCACGTCCGGCCGACACAATATATGGCTGGAAGCGGTCTGTCCCCGCGCCACGGCGCAGGTAAATACACATATATATACACGCACTTGTGCTTACGGTATTGACCGGTAGCGCTCACGCCTATCGGCATCACGCACAATCAATGGATGGCGTTGCTCCCGATCACCATTTTTCCAAACGATTCCGTACCCCACTAATCGGCGCTTCATCTACAATAATTCCAAAGTCACCAGTATCCCCGGGATCGAATAATCGAAAGACCCCACCAGGAATCGAACCCGAAACCGTCGCTCCACTAGTCTATCCCAACCAATCACGCTTACTTTTAATTTCACAAAGTACAGCCAATGGGAGCATATCATTGAAGCCAATCGTCCACTGAAGACAATCGTCAATACAATACCCGCGAAAAGTACCTAAATGCCTCCCTAATTGCCGCCACTTCAGACAATCGGTTCCAAATGTTTCGTACGCTACGCAAACAGTCAATACCAAGTGCGCACGGACGCCAGGGAAGATCTCGGCTTGGTTCTGTATAGGTGTCTGTGTATGTGCGTGTATCCTTTGGCCCGAAGGCGACCGCAAGCCCGATCCTATCCGCCACATTCTATAGGTCAAGTTCGCGAACGGCTTAATTGAAAGCCAAAGCAATTGTTGCCGTATAGGGCGCTGTGGGGGAGGGCCAACCCTGGCTAGAATCACGCTTGAAATAACGAGAAACCAGTACAGGGTGTCTTGAAATTGGTTTAGATAATTGAAATTCCTTCTCTTTTGCAAGAGCATCTAGATGAAAGACCAAAATTTATTCCATCTCCGGTAAATTACTTCACGTAACTCCCGAGCAGGGCAGTGCCATCAAAACATTGTAAAATATCAGGTACACGTTAAAGATCCATACCTAGATCTGAACAAGGCAAGATTACCAGGTCGCCCCATGGTAAGACTGCAATAGCTAGTGAGCTTCCTGAACAACTCACTGATTGATATTAAAAAAAACAAGTTGACTCAGGTAATTTTCAATCAAAGGTCATCCTAAATTGGTTATCACTTTGGGGAACCACGTAACTGAGCGCACAGTCTATCTCTTGCTCAAACTGGATTTCGCATGTTACTAGTGAAAACACAAAATTACAATTTCAACAACTCTCCCACCTGTACCATTTAATCATGACAAACTAAATTTATGACTTTAAACCCCTTTTCCTTTTAAAATATATATAAAGTATTAAAAATATAAATTTTAAAAATATATAGTGTGACCACCAGCCAGGAGGCGCACGTTTACAAGATGAGTTGTGCTGCGCCACCCATGTATTTCGATGTACGTCATGCTTTAGACAGAGCGAGGCAACATCTATGAAGTTCAAGGATGCCATGAAAATAGCAGTGATTATAAATGACCCTCGAGCTCCATTGTAAGATCGTCACACACACACACACAGCGTCGTTGTTTCGAAACAAGACAAGGTGCTGTATCTCAGTACGGTTTCGGTATAATGGTGAGGTTACAAAAATGAAGCGCGCACATTTTTATCTAGCCCTTGGTGCGTTGCGTTTTCTCAGCCAGCCACCACCGCTCAAGTGGATTTAGAGAGAAAATGAATGAAAAGCTGTGCAAACTTGAAAAACCCGCCGCGGGACCTGCAGCGGCACTCTAAAAACGATTCGAAAGAAAAAATTTCGATTCAAGTGGCTCGTCATTGTTATGCAGCGTCACGCCAAGCTATCAAATCAGAACAATTTGAGCAGTCTCTCTCGAAAGCGGAAGAGAAAACCGGAGCACTTGAACGGAGGCCTGTCGTGTGTGTAATTAGCAGGGGAGGGAGGAAAATGATCCCCGCACCAGTCATGCGTAGACTAGATGATCATTTCCACATATTATTCTTAATAAATAGTTCACATGTACGCGGTCCGGAAGGTAAACGTCAACCGGTACAGATTGCAATTTTACAATTTTGGTGCATTCAAAGTAATCTTCTCAAGCTCGCAAATAGGATACGAATTAATTTTAGACCATTTCTCAATTTATCAACATCGTATGATAAATTAAATCTAGATAGTTAATTGCTGGTGTAGTCTTAAAATCTACAATAGTCAATCATTCGTATAACAATAAATAGCAACACGTTTGAAACGAAAAAGCTGTCAAAACTTAGATGAAACAAATGCCAAACATAACAGGACATTTGTCCTCCTAATTCATACATAAGGAAGCTTTCAACTAATTTTGAAGTCAACATATACAAATGTATCGTGACAAAAAGAGCTTAATCCTTATCTGAAAACATATTCCGGGTCAGGGTTACAGGTGTCTAAGAGTCCCTGTCAAGAACTTCACATCATATGTGGTGCTAACATATCGCGGCGAAACAGGAGACGTTGGATTCAAATCTACCTATCGACGAACCCACAGGTAGCCCACAGGTTCATAGCCCAGCAACACGGCTGAACGTCTTCGTTTATGTCAACTAACTAAAGATCAACACGCGGCACACACAAAAACAAGAGATCCATCGCACCAGAGAGCGCAGTTCCCGAAATGTCTTTTGTGCCCTCTCGTTTGTTTATTCGGCATCCGACGTCAGAATTATATTTGTCTCCAAAAAATCTCAGAAAAAAGGCCCGCAGGGAATTGCATTTTTATCTTATCAAATAAGCCGCATGCGCTCGAAGCAGAATACCGGATGGACCACATCTATTGGGCTTGCATTGCCTTACGGGCTCCTCATGACGAAACCATGGCAAGAAACCATTGTTTACAAATGATGTTGATTCAGCAATGTAATAGATATACCAGCTCCACCTAGGGAATCTTGGTAAAATGCATGAAGACCAGAGAGGGAATATTAGAGAGAAGTCTCATCTGTTCACGTTGTGATTCGCCAGTCAATAAGTAAAAGTTTCGCACTGAAGCGTCCACTTAAAATTTTAGATTCTACAGTTGCGACGACGCGACCATTAATAAATGATGATTATTGTAGCAGTACAAGAGGCCCTATCTGTACAAACACTGACGAACAACAATGTCGCAAAAACGCTCGAAAACTACGTCATACTTTGTTTCCACATAAATATGCCATAGATTATATATGCTTCCTTCTAGGCCATCTTGTTTTCCAATAGAGAAATTCATTTTTTGCGACTTCGAATTCGCCGATGTTGTCGCGTTTTGAGCACGAATGCTTTCCACTCCCAGCCCCGATTGCGTCCGTCAAAGAAACTGTTGCCGTAAGCGTAGAAGCATAAGCAATCGTGAAGAAAAAAAAGGTCGCTCTGTCCTTCCCCGCCCACGCAGCTTCAGAGATCGTTTTGCGAGAAGTTCCATAATTTCTTTCCGAAAGATATTCAAATGGCAAAAACATGTAACGAGGTGGGATAGCGAAAAAAAATTATCTTCAACCACTGAGAACGCGCCAATTTAAATTAGAACACGATACTGTAAGCAACTGTCATCAATATCAAAACAAGTTTGCTAAGGTGACACCCATTAACGCCTACGAAATGCGGAGGGAAGAAAATACAACATATTTAGACGTATATACTAAAGTCGTAAAGAAAATTAAGATTGACGCTCAGAAACGGATTCTAATTCACTAAAATTACAGCATACGGATATGCGAGTATCATGCGTAATCCCTTGCGAATGCAATCTCCAATTTTGCATTTCGACATTGACTTCTGTCTTCAATGACTTAATAACCAGAAAAAGTGCTTGTTTAATTGGGAAATCAAATCGAATATGCGTCGACCTTCCCTGTCTAGTGATAAAAGCGATTGTCAACGGGTCATCTCATATGTGCAGCATATGTGCGATTAATTTAAATAACAAAAACGAGACAGCAGTGTTTTTAAGTGGAAACTCTGCCAAAAAATATATTAAAAATAATCGAATATGCTCCGTTTAAAATTTGCGGACAAAGTATACCAAAGATGAAAATTTTATGCCGAATCACGTACAGTACAGTTGGGCCACGACACCCATGGTGTTTATTTTTAGGGATTTCAAAAACCTTTCAAGCGCTAACACTCGCATTCAAATAGCAGTCGCGTTTCTAACTAAACAAAAAAAAACAATACTCATTTGCCTGTGTCTAGTTCTAAGAGTAAAAACGAACGCACTTTAAAAAATAAATGTAGAAAGTGAATGAGATGAGAGGGAAACGTTTGAAACAAATTGAAAATAAATACTGCCCCGTGTTGCCAGGCAAACTAGCAATGCATTACTGCAATGCCAGTTTTCCCACAGGCGCAACAATTCGTTTTTTAGCTACTGTATGTGTTCAGAAGGTTCACCAGCGTTTCCACCCTGAAATTCCCCCAGGGTGCGGCTAGGTAATTTTGCCTAACCTAGGCCTGGAACAGAGATAGGGATCATTAACGTGTAACATATCGTTCAGGCACAAGTCCAACTACTTTACTTCCACTCCGAAGGAAGGCGTGTGCAAGACTTTTTTCGACCGAAACAGGTTTCAGTCGGGAATTGAAATCCAGCACAATGTAGACATCATCTTAAATAATTTTTAAAACTGATATTATCGTCCGGGCGCTATTCGTTTTCAAATTGTTATCGAGTGTTTCGATATTGTTCTACCAAAGTTGAAGCTTTGATTTGATATTTGTGGCGCTTCCATTTCGGGCACCACGCGAGGAATCTAGACTAAGCTTTATTAAGTGCAGGAACCCAGAAAGTGTGGTGATGCATGTGAGCGATTGTGTAGCTGGGGATTGATGAGTTCTTCAGCCTGAACAAACTCGCTAATAGGAACAAATGACGTGACAGTTACAAATACTCGTGACGGTAAGCGCTTCAAATAAATTGTACCGGCGAATTGTGATTTCGAATCCACATTTGGGGAGGTGACGGTCGGAGAATGGTTGAATTTTTGAGCAGGACCAACACAATTCGTACCGTAGATATAAGGCGTAGAAAGTCTGGAGAAAGTTCGGCTACCAAATTTTTAATCTCCATGTTTTAATTCATTTTTGTAACTGTCGTGTGTGCGCTCAAATAGCACAAAGGGACGGCCATCAAAATGTGATTCCATATTTCCAACAAATTGAATTGGCATCGATTATTACATCAAAAGAAATAGAAGTTTCGGTTAATGAAACCGATCAGAAAATTACTCGTATATCGTGTAATTTTCCGAGTGATCAGCCGAGAGAGCAATCGTTTGAACCCGAGGGCGATTATAAATCAATTCTATTTCTCAGGCGCACAGACGTACCATTTCATATTTTTAAGATTTCATATTTGAAGAGACTCGGTAAAAAAAACACCCCAGAACCTTGATAGTTGAACTTAAAAAAGTGGCCGTTTAAGTAAAAAAATTACAGAGCTCAAACATCGAAAGACTCATTCGTCATTGGTTTCGTTAAATGGGAAATACTTTTGTAAGAACGTCTGTGTGAATTTAATCGAGAAACATGAACTTCTGGACAGACCGATCGAAAGAGACGTTCGAACACGAGTGGCGGACTCGAAGTCTCGGTCTGTTCGAAACTCTGTATTTTTCGCAATTACCAGTTCAATTAATAATAATAGTAAAATATTATTAACAGACGAGTCCGCCACTCGTGTTCATCTCTTTCGTTCGGTCTGTCCCAAAATTCATCTTTCTCGGTTTCGTTAAAGTTGGTTTACCACTCGGTTTGAAGTAATGCCTGGTTCGATTTCAGGGACATAGAATCATTTATTGATCATGATACACTGGCAAAATGAATTAACTTAAAATTGTGCTTAAACACCATTCAACGCATTTAAAATTAGATTTTCAGAAATAATCAATAAAATATAAATGACAAATCTAGTTTAGATTCTACTGCATGAGAAAAAGAACGAAATAGCAGATACATTTGTATTTCAAAATGTCATCGCAACTGAGCAACAATGCATGTAGCTCCATGACCTAAACGGTAGAGTATATCGAAAGGTGGACTCTTTGTGTGGATGCCAATAAACTATGCTGGGGACTGCGACCCGTAGCACTTTGTGTTCAGATTTATCGACGCGATCGACTAGCCAGCCTCAAGGGGGCAAAAATCATGTCCTGAGGTACGACTCTCAAGCCTAGCGTTTAATCAGTAACCTTACGGTCAACGAATCGGGAATGTCCTCCGATGACCTCGTAAATAAACCATATGAAAAAATGATTATTTTTTAATTAATTTGCTTAATCATGCGATAAACTATGAATCCAATAGTTTTTCGATTTAAAGTCGGAATTGCTCAATGCCAAAATCACGATGTGTAGTTTTTTTATTCAAGAAAACCATTCGGTTTATTCTTGTGAGGTGTTGATCATACTGGTCTTGTGCCTTATCTGGCACCCAAAATCACGAGACCCCTGCTCCTGGACTCGAACCAGGGAACACCCAAAAAAACAACAGACTGGTTTTTTAAAATCGTGGTATTGAAATATTTTGAGAGGGGCAAATTACTTTCACAACCAACACCGAAAACATTATCTGACTACGCTGAACAAATGTTCGCACAAATGATAGCATGCGAGTGTCGTAGATATGTAGAGTGGCTACATCAGGTCCTAGTAACAATGGCCTAGTAATCTAGCCTAAGCGGCCCGTATGTCACCGCAAAGTGCCGGACTGATTGCCTGATGAGAACCGTAGGTCACGGGATTAGTGGCAATCACAGATCTGTATGAATCTCCCCCAGTCATCCGAGAATATAACTCCGGCTTACTTGGAATACGTTAGAGGATGAGCATATTTCTCCGCCGGCATGCCATCATCAATTATTGGAAGTCAAATTGAGCGCTAGCCAATGAAAAAGGGTTTGGGGAGACGGGACAGTGCTACCATGATTTGGTGGTTATATCTGTGTACCGTAGTAAAGTAGCAAAAATGTCTTTGAAATTCGGAAATTTGATCAGTAACTTGAAAATGAGTTGTTTCAATTCGACCATTTGACCCGCAATTTAACAAAATGTATTTATGTACTCGTATTTTAATTCAGCGATTTAAAATGTAAGAAAAGCAACAAAGCTAGCGGTAATTTTAATTCATTTATTTAAAACGTAATTTAAAATTAACTTCCGGACGAATTCGTTCGAAATTTGAAAAGCCAACTGTGTTATTATAATATTTTTAATATGTACAGTGTAGTTTTCGTTGCCAACGCTTTCTTTCCCCTAATATTCCGTTTCTTGTACTTTTCACAGTTTTTCGGTTTGACTCACATTGACTAGAATATTTCAAATATTCAAATATTCTGTTAAAACTTAAAATGTTCAACATCCCGCTGAGACGAAACTCAAACAGCTTCTCCGACATATCTCACAGAGGATCCGCCCCATACAGAGTGGTCCGTATTAGTCACATCCGACAGATCACTAATACCGTCAAGATAACTTGGTACCGAAAACGAGATGACATCAACTCATCCCTTCATCGCCATTAAGTACACAAACATCGCCTACTACTCCCACGCCTGTGACCTTGATTTCGTGCACAACCTCTTAAGACCACAAACCCACTTACATATGAGATTGAGAACATGGATATAAACCGGTTTCTGGTTGCAGATAGATAAGTGCGTTCTCTTTTCTGAAGCAGAATTTTTATATAATCGAATTTAATCGCGCGCGTTCTTCTATCCAAAGCAGTTATTTAAATTCCTGATGTAAAGCGTGAAGTCTAAGGTCTCGGGAAATATTCCGTACACAATAGCGGCTCACGATACATCGAGTGGCGCAAGAGAGCACTCTATATTTCGTATTAGATGAACGGCAAAGGAACATTCGATCTGTGAGCGCCGGCGTTCCTCGTCGAGATATCCCCGTTGGTATCGCGTGATTCGCGCTGTTGTCTCGTTAACTAGGTTAACTCGAGAGCCGCCGTCGCAGCCACCTGACGCGCGGATAACAAATGCGATGGTAGGGGGCCCAGGGCAAGTACTCGGTGAGCCAATCTGCTGTTCAGCTGACCACGTACTTGTACGGATTTATATACAACCCAACTGGAGGGTGAATCGAACTGCAGCGCGACTCCTAAAGCCATCCGGAAAATGATAACTCTCTTCTCTTTTACAAACCATATCCCGTATGCATTTCAACTCATATTTTCAAGAAACTATGGTTGCATATTGGCGCAGTCTTGAGCAATCCTTATGATTCATTAGATCCCCTTCAAAAACTAGCGTGAAAGTTCTAATCGCATCATTGTGTTGCGCCTCATCATACCCAGATGAATTCGAGTGCTCGAATTTCTATTACATCAAACTCCTACGCTCCAACATTGAACAATTTAAAATTTTGCCATGTTTTGGATGACGCTTAAATTTTATACATGACCATATAAAATGTTCACATTCAAATCAGTGTTGTAAAATATTTGCAATAGAACAGCTTAATTTTTTTTTTACCTATTTCAACCACTGTAGTGTATATCACTGCAGGAGTTTTAGTGCCCCTCTTAGTGCTTCGGCACTGTGTGAGGGGGCACATTTTCACCAGTACCCAGGGATCGAATAATCGAGAGCCCGCGCCGGGAATCGAACCCGGGACCGCCAAGCCAGTCAGTTCCAATACCGCCTGGGCTACAACGAATCGTACTTTGTTTTCTCCCGTTGCGACAATTGCTATGAAAGCATCAAATTGCCTTCCCCCAACAGCTAAATAATTTAAATACGAGTAATATTTTAGTAATTGAGCTAGTCTTACCGTAGCGTGAGGCACGAGGGCAGCAAATTTGACATGTAGGTGTGCTGCAAACCAGTAAGACGGCTGCAACTTCTCCAAGAGCTCTTGGTTGGGCCGACTACCCAGTTTGTTTTGTTCGACCTCTTCGGTGAAGAAACGTTTGCGACGCAACAAGTCCTTGGTGTTGCCGTAGTTGTACACGCCCCGAGGCCAGTCGTGGGACAGGGAAATGTCGACATGCTGATTGATCTGCAAAATTATATCATATTATTATCATCGGGTGTTTACTATTTCATTTATTTTTATTCTACCACTGCTAAGAATATTATTTTATTATTTTTCTAAAAATTATTATAACGAGAAGTACACTATAAACTCGATAAAACAGACTTTTCTTCTTTTAAAAAAAGAGCATGATTCAAAAACAATTACAATATGTACCCACAAGCAGCCCCGGATGGGGCCTAAGGCGGGTACGTCATCGATACGTCAGGGAAATGGGCAAATGTAATATAATAATTTAATAAAATAATCAACAAAACATTTGTGTGCGCTTACCTGCTTCAGTCTGAACACATCCTGGTTTCGTACATGATACGCAGATCGCATAGTGCTTCGATCATATGGCGGAAATTCGTGGTGACCTATTGAGAATTGTAAAATCCGATTTGAGAATGCCATTCGGACTTTTGGCCAAGCCAAGAGTCCTTTTTCAAAAAGGGAAACAATATCGCAAAAATAACGATTTCGAAAAAATGTCATTACCTTTTAGATAATCTTCTCCTTTGTAGATTCCAGATATTCCGGAAATTCGAACGCCACTGACATTCACAACACTCGCATAGCCTGTTAGTTCATGAAATAATGCAAAATGTCACAATGAGAAATACTAACAAGCCACGAAATTGATAAATGCTGAATAGTCATTGGCTTTTGACGTGTGTACAAGACGACGTACCATAACACAGTATGATTACATAAACATTAGTTGTGATTGAGATAATTGGGGATTGCAGGACTCAATCAGATACTCGGCAACGAAGATCGTTTAAACAAAAAAGTTAAACAAAC
>JAQGBY010004517.1:0-16461 GCA_034698785.1 Mycogona germanica | reverse complement strand
GTAAGGCCTGTAGTGCGGTTGACTACAGTTGATGGAAACTAAAAAAAAAAAAAAAAAAAAAAAAAAATTAATATAATCTTTTATTCTTCAATATGAATTATCTTTGCTTACTTACCACAGACCTGCCCTGCTCCTACCAGTCAATGACAAGTGCACTGTTGCCGTTCGTTGCTGTCCAGTGTTGTTCGAGTTGCGCACCAACAAAGAGGATAAGCCATCCGATAGCCCAGATGAAGAGATTTGGAATACCTGTTTATCAGTGTTCAAGTAAGCCCTCAGCCGAGTGGAATTATTTTAAACGAGAAGATAACTTTGTATAGAATGATTACAATTTCGCGTGGTTGACGACGATTGCGTCAATGTGGTGCGTTTTACTTTCGTGTTCGCATGAAAACGACTGTTAATATATCGGGGTCCTTTTTTGATTATCATTCGTAATTTTCAATTTTTCATTTGCTCGTAGACTGCCGTATAGAATGGTTTTTGCCGTGGCCACTCAAGATTGCGTGTTCTTCTACGACACCCAACAACATCTACCTTTTGGACAGGTCTCAAACATTCACTACACCAGGCTGAGCGACCTTACCTGGTAAGTGCAACACCGGACACCTCAGGAGCCGATAGATATTCATGATTTCACATTTTTATTATAAACGGGGGTGTGCCAACTGTTATGGTAGAACGCCATCGAACGAAAAACCACTCGATAATTTCTTGTGTGCCGAGATAATTGGTGGAGCGCGCAAATTTTCAAGCATATTTTATTGCCTTGACGGTTGGCGAGACTCGATCCGATTGTGGAAATGGCGTATAAGTTTGTTATTCAAACTTTTTTGCAGGAATTACCTTGGTAAGATTTGTGGAACGTTTTCTTCTTGAACACATGGATGGACGTTCACATGGACTGACGCAAACTTGTTTTTACGCAGGTCAAGCGACGGTCGGATAGTCGTTGTGTCGTCCACCGATGGCTTCTGCTCAATTATCTCGTTCAAAGAAGGCGAACTTGGTGACCCCTACGATGCGGCCAAACGTGATCAGGTCATCGCCAACGTTCCACCAATTAAACCCGTCTCAGCCCCGACGTCATCTTCACTGCTCGTGCCGGTGCCATCGGCCACTGAAGGGTCAAAGCTGTCGGGGGACCTAGCCGAAAACTCAGCGTCCACCCAAGGCAAAGCGGAAACCGGCAAGTCTGGCAGGTCCATTCCTGTCGTCAAGAGTCCTACGCAGAAGTTGCTGGCCGCAACCTCGACCAAATCCGTCACTGCTTCGCCGAATAGGGTCATGCCTGCCCCAGCGCCTGCACCACCTAAGCAGCACAAGCGAGTCGCTTTCGTCACTCTGTCCACTCCCAAATCGTCGACATCATCGGAGAATAGCTTTAACAAACCTGGTATTTTATATTTTAAAAAGCATAAATAGAATATACCAAATATCGATTTTTTTTTTTTAGTAACTCATTGTTAGTTTCTAACACCACAATTTATCCTACTATGCGTATCTTTTAGCTCCTGAGGCAGCTGCCAAAGAACCTGACGAAATCTCAAACGTCGTCGAATGTGTGGACATTACTATAGATTCTCCGATGGTAGGAACCAAGAAATCTGGGAAATTGGATGACAGCGTTTGGTTGTCTGACTCACCTTTAACAGGTTAGTTTTTCCAGTTGTTTCCTTCCCCGTTGAAAATTTGAGATCACACAAAAAGAAAACTGCGTCCTTAGTCCGCTTTTCTTTCCGCCAAATGCCGTTATCTTGTCTATTTTATAGTTTATTTTTTTACCATATCTGTATAGTTATAAAATTGATACGATATATCTCATTTTGTTAAAAAATAAGTCTTTCGAAAATCATCGATCCAAATTAAAACATTGTGTTTTTCATATGCATTTTTAAAATACGAAATTCAGCTCAAAAGAAGGACGATCTGGCACCCGGCGACGCGTCTGACGACGTAATCATCATCGACGAGGACGACGCAGTCAACAGTGCCACCACATCAAGCGTGGACAGCCAACCAACATCAGATTCCCTGTCGCAAAAGACGATTGTTGCATTAGACTCTCAGAGTCCCGACGCTCCCCGGTCTCCAACAGCAGCCAAACCGCTCGCGGAAGCAATGGACACGAGTGTGGTCGATACCGGCAAATCGTCGGATGCTGGCGCTGTCAGTTCGGATCAATCAGCTGCCACCCATCTAACCCGGGAATTAGCAAACGTGACCGTCGGTAGTCAAAAACTGGCTGTGTGCACCGCCACTACTAGCGCCACCACCAAACCGCAAGTCGATCATCCAGAACCGTCCGCCGTCATCGAAACCTCGAGTGGGGACAACAAAAATGAGATCGAACAGCCGGACATTGCGATAAAGGTCTGCGAGACCATTGCTGAAGGAGGCGCTGGAAACCCGACCGAACTAGGTTCGACGTCTGGCGGCGATGGCGTCAAGGTTGCTTCAGAAATTGTGATGTCAAAGGACGAACCGGAAGTGACGGCAGAAGCGAAAACTGCGATTGCAGGCGTACCAGGGACGTCTGGGGACGTCTCTGCCTCTGGTCAGGCACGACCGCCTCGACGCGTGGCTCTCATAACGTTAGGTGCGGGAAGGAAACCTTGATTTTGACTTGGCAAGTATTAAGGTGACTTGTTTTAATGACTTGTCAAGGGTGGGGTCGTTTGGGAATCCCGAATGTCATTAGTTTTTTAAATCTTGGTGCTAATGGGACATTGCCTGCCTTTCCCATTGTCCGACTCACTGGAAGACCACGGAATTTCCGGTTTGTGCCCGCAAAGTTGGCTTCATCGGGGCGCCCCACCTGCGGGACTGACTGAAAAAAAGACATTGTCATTTATTTTCCCTTCTAATCTCATAGACGGCTACGTGCCAGCATTTTTTAATTGCGACTCTTGTGGCAATTCCATCTTGTTGTGAATGGACAGCTAATTAGATCACACGGATTTCTACGAAGTCATCTGAACAGTTCTCGGGGTGCAGTTCCACTCATCAATTTAATTTTGTGTTCAGCGTTCTACTTGGTTCTACTTCGTTAAGTCATTAGTTTTTTAAATTTTATAAATCTGAATACGTAAGCCAGTGGTTCATTCTTGATGGCGATCGGTTTCTTATTTGGACACGTTGGTCAAATTAAAAAATGTCATTTATTGCATGAATGCGTTACATTTCTCTTAAAAATAGCAAAATGTCATGGATTCTTGAGTAAATGATGGCCAACGAGTCGCGTCCCCGTAAGCAACTATATATTTTTTTTTCTTTTTGAGTTATCAAAAATTAAGCATTATTACGGAGCGGGATAAGATATTAAAATTAGATGATAATTGATACGCGATATCAGATTTTGGAAATGTGGGCTAGATATTTGGTTAAAGCGTTCAAGATATTGGATTTAGTGTTCGATCTGTTGGCGCCTTTGACGTTCTTAAGAGCAAGCATACTATTTTTCATAAGCGATGACGTTTTTGTACCACGATTTGTAAAAATGATATAGAATATCAAAACTTGTTTTTCTGGAAATTAATCTTTCCGGTAAGGTGCTGTACAAGTACATTTTTGTTTCCATTTCAATTTTAAAATACTTCTAACGGGACAGGCTATTTATTAGTAGGCTATAAATTCTGACAATAGCTACTTACCCCGTGATTTAAAACTAATTAGGTCACGAATTTCACTACCAATCAAAACTAGGTAAATTATTTCGCTACGATTACATTTTTCTCCATAGACGTCAATTTTTGAATTACACAGATTGAGTGTCCGTTTTCTCTGCCTGCGTTTTGTTCGAAGCTTGCGCTTGAAACGACAAATATAATTTCTCGTTGAATTTCGTATATCAATAATTATAAATTTTACAATACTGTACACACCTAAACGGTATTCTTAAAATGTACACATACAATAGGCACTGATTAATCTGCTGCAGGGATACAAGTCTTGAAAACTAGAAACCACAACAATTTATTTTAAGTAGGCTCCCGTCTATTGGAATTAAGTACCGATAATTAGATACCACCAAAATGAGTTATGCCCGTCAAACTCAGGACTAACTGATGGCGTGACGTCACTTTGAGAAAGAAACGATAAGTGAGAGACCAATTTGAGACATGCACATGTATTTTAAAGCAATATTGCTTGTGGAAAAGGAGATTTGTTCGTAAACCTAGTGCATGGTTTCAATCTTATTCATTTCTCGAGTGACGTCTTAAGAATTATATTTATTTCATTAAGACTAATCCAGAATGTTCAGCTGTGCAGACACTTTCGATTCAGTTCAGTATTGGTGACACGAACAAACAACTATTTTGATGTGGACTTTGGGGAAATGTTAATACCTCAAATTTGTTTGCCATAATGTACATTAAATTTCTATTTTATACCTGTCGTCATGTGCCTCGTGATAGTCAGCCTCCTACTTTTGTGTCAAATGAATTTAGGAACTAGTATAAAAATCGTCATCGAGAGATGCGAACTTTATAATACCTTATACCTACCGCGTAGACATTTTGAATTAATTGGTTGACCAAGGTGGCCGATTAAGAATGCGTTAACTACTGTACCAGAATCATTGCCTACACTAACATTCCCTCGAAATATCAGAAATGACTCATTTGTCTAAAGTTAAAAAACAAATTCGATCAACTTTGAAAGAAGTTATTTTTCTTGACTAGTTGGGAATTCCCAAATCTAGTATATACTTTTAATTTATGACTAGTTTAATGATTGTAAATCGTAATATGTAGCACCCTTTACTGATAACAGTCACCCCATAATAATCAAACTGGTTTACCAATTTCAAAACGTACAAGCTTATATATGTGATAACTGATATGGCTTTTGCGATGCGATTTCTGTGTGTGACTGAAGAAAATAATATTTTCTTTTTTAAACAATGATATATTGTCCTGAATTCGACTAACTGTCGAATCAGAGAGATATAGATAAATTAGTCCAGTAAGGAATGATCGACTACACTAATGTTCAACTAGTAGTTCATATATACACTTAAAAAGAATGTTTTTTTGGTTATTTTCAATGCCCATTGCCACTTCAAAACAAATAATGGTATAAAAATTGTAAACTTAGTAAGTAATCGCAACACACAGGGCCGGCTCACTCTGTTTTAAGACACCAGCTTTGTGTCGTTTAAACTTCATAGCTCGCTCTGAATTCGTAAATTAAATTAAATTTCAACGAGTATAAAATATAACACAGCCATAACAGGGCTGGCCGACATGTGCCAAATTACATCTAGTTGTTGCACTTATACTGGTGCCAATTCATGTACAAAATCAAGATCTATTCATAGATATATATATATATATTCTCGAGCTAGGCAAGGTACTGGATGAACCACAACTTATTAATATAACTCAAGTACAGGGTAGGGTAAGATGTCGAAGGTGTGACTCAAATATATCGCTTACCTCGAAATCAAATCGTTTGATTACATTTAGAATATACGCTCGTAATATCCATCAGAGCTGACCAGCAAGTTCACATCCTAGTTAACATCAAGCCATCATGAATACCGTTAAGTACGTCGCATTATTCGAAAGCAGGTTGGTTTTCGGTCACCGAACGGAGATCCCGGTCAGGTTGACCTGGAATTGAACAATCCGAATTCTACTGCAAATTTTTAGTTTTAATTAACAATTATTTCCCTAAGCACTAATTTCCCAAGTTTTTACTGTCTGAAAGATTTTTTTTTCGAATAATGAAACGTATATGACGGTACTTCAGGTATAGAGAAATCGAGTAAAGACGATTCCAGGTAGAGTACTGTACTTGAGTGGACGAGGAAAACACTAGTACACATTCACGGGGGGACACCAAGTGTTGCTTAATGTCACTTGAGTCTCTGGGTGACGTTGGCCAAAGCAACCGCGAAAGCCTGAATGGCTGTGAATGGATATTGAAAATCTAGCGTGTAGGCGTTGCCATCTATCCGACCAAACTGCATCACCTACAAATAGATAGAAAAAATAAAATGATAACATTTGACATTTCAAGTCGAACGTAAAAGCTTCTTATAATTGAACGTCAGCAATGACTGGCGCAGTTCTGTTTTTGCAAGTTTGAATTTTAGATTATGTAATCTAGTTTACCTGCTTTCCGCGAAATTCAATCTGGAAGTTCTTGGCAGATTCCTGAGTCACTCGCCCACCAAAGTCTAACTGATACACTTGACTATTTTCGTTCCACAGTGGCGCTTTATTATGCATGATGAACTCTCTTCGTTTGGCATGCGCCACGGGACTCTTGTTAAATCCATTTTCGTGACGAACTCGCTCCCTTTTCAACTGACAATGAGCAATTACAAATAAGCAATAAGTTTACAATATGTTTCCAATATTTGATGTCTTCAAGATTCCGGGATCCATCGATGACCCGTATTGAAAGATCATCAAATATTCAGTCAGTAAAATCAAGTAAAGCTTTTTTTTAATTCAGTATAAAATTGTTTGTATTGCTACCTTTTGCCTGATGTGGGCTTTCTGAAAGCTTTCCAGGTCCTTGTAGTTGCTGGGGCTGGCGCCTTCGTCGCCACTGTACATGACTTCGTCGTCCGAGCTCTCCACCACCTTAGTGGTCGCGCAACGCGAGCGCCGCGACAACAGCGGACTGTTCAGCAGTGACTTGCGCCGCAGCGAGTTCTTCCGTTCACTCAAGTTCCGGAAAGAACGTTTGGGCGTGGGCGGGGTGGTGGCGGCCGACGAGGCGCCGGATGACGCCGTGGTAGCCGCCGACGACGAGAGCGACGAGCCGGACGCCTGGTTGCGTCGATCGGCCAGCGGCGAGGCTGGCAGCGAGGTGGACGGCGAACGGAGCAGGTTGGCGGCCGGCCGCGTCAGCGACGAACGGCACGAGAAGAAGGACGTGCAGCCTCCGCTCTGCCGCGGACCATCCGGAGAGGAGGACGACGAGGAGGTGGACAGCGAGGTCATGGCCGACCACACTTTGAAGTGATGGGAGGGCGGCGAGGGTGGCGCCGGAGACACGTACGACTTGGAGGGTGGTGACGATGACCTGACACCTCCACCGCCTCCACCACCACCACCACCACTAGCGACCTCAATGGGAGACGACGTCATGATGTTGAGTGGCGGCGAGTCACGTCCCTTGACGTTAAACGCCAGGGTGGGCACCTGGGCGATCGTGGGAGGCACTGGCAGGGCGGCCACGGCGAACCGTGACACGTTGTTCTTCGGTTTTGAGGTCGTGGCGGTCGTCGGTCTGGAACGCTGCTCTTTCGGCGTCGGTTCATCGAAGACGTCCGGTCCACCACCAGAGTCGAGACTTCGGCTCTTACCGCACTTCTCTAGCTTCGGTTTGTCGGGAAGTGTCGGCGACTCGGGGGTGGTTGAGGTGGCGGTCGCGGCTGGAGACTGTCGATCGTGCCGGTCCTGCGAGAGGATGAGTCTGCGTTTCATTTCGCGCAGCGACCCCACCCGAGCTACATCGCCACGTCGCACCGCCGCCGCCGTGGCTTCCGTCGAGTTCAGGTGGCCGACGCTTTGACTGCGGCACCGGCCAAACAGGTGGGCCTGCGAGGAGCGTACGGCGGCCGCGGTGGCGCTGCTCCATTCCACGCCGCCCGTCGTCACGCCGGACTCCTCGTCCTCGTCGATGAATTTGAGATCGCACGCCTTCTCAGCCCAGCGTGGCAGAGTCCGGCTGCCGGCCTCCACGGTGCTCGGCACGGTGATGGTATTGGTGGAGTAGGGAATGGTCGTGGCTGACGGCGTGGGCGAGTGACCTCCGCCGACACGTGACCAGGTGACGTCAGAGTGGAGGCACCAATGACCGTTGGCGGTGGCGTTGCTCTCGCTGCTCGTGCTCTCGCTGCTGGCGCTGGTGCTGCTGCTACTACTGGCCGTGGCCTCGCTGTTGCTGCTGCCGCTGCTGCTCGAGACAAAACTGGTGGAACGGAGGTCGGCGTGTATTCGTCGGGGGAAGGAGGTGGTGTTGGGCGGCGGTTCGAGACGGGTGCTCGGCTTATCACAGCGGGCGCTTCGCTCGGAACTGTCTACTCCATTGGTCCGGCACGATCGTGCGGCGAGACTGGTGGCGGCCTGGAGGCCCTCGCAGGCGGCGTAGAGCTGGCTCTCGCGTTCGATCAGGCTGAGCAGTTCGGGTCGCTGGGTGAAGTCCACGTAGGGGAATTCGTCCGGCTCGGCAGAGGCGGAGGTGGAGCTGCCACCGATGCCGCCGCCGCCGCTGCTGCTGCTGCTGTCGGGGTCGGTGTGTCGAGGATGGTGGGAGACGGCGGCAGTGGTTAAGAAGGGCGGAGGAAGTGGCGGCGGGTGCGTCGTCACTTCCGAGCAGGAGCTTCGGGTGACGGTGGGTGCTCGCGACTTGATGGCCGGGGTGACGATGGCGTGCTGCACGTGACGGTGCTGCAGGCCGTTGGCCACGTGGTGCTTCTGCGGCGTCATGGGGGCGATCGGGGCGCCCTCTATCTGTAAGTGGCAAAGATGCGGGAAGTCCGCACAGTCGTCGCTTTGAACTGGAACGAATGGAGAGAAAAATAGGGCACTGAAATGGAGGCCGTCTAATAAAAATATGACGCCACAAACAGTACACACTTATTGTCATTAGAAAAATTTATATTCATTCACTCGAGAAAGAAAATTTTCCATTTCTTAATTTCAGAAACAGGAATTTATGAGCACTGAAATAGTCTGCTGAATAAAAATATATTGCAACTGTTGAGACTTCCATAGAGAAATATTTCATTACTTGTTCCACTAGGACCGTTTTTCATTTTACCTGAGGAGTAAATTTCAATTAAATTTCTTATTTTGCACACAAAATTGAGAAAATACTAATAAGAGGTTTTAGGTATTTCTTTTGAAATATTACGAAATACTTAGGTGCCAACTAGCATTATCAAAATGAAAGTAATTGATTCATTGAACTTTTAATTTCCAATCCGATTCACAAAATACTTGAAATAAGTTCGCATGGACAACTATTTCATTAATTTACGTGTACCTTGAATTTCGTCTTCGTCTTCCGAGAACACATTAGGATTGTAAGCCGGATCGTTATCGGGCTGCAGGTCGTCCCTCAACTCAGTCACCGACAGAGTCATCTGTCGTGGCTGCAGATGGAGAAGGCTGGTTTTGTACGTGATTTGGCCCAGATTCGCCGGCAGATGCTCGTCGATACCGTGCATCTTGAACTTGGTACCCCAGATGTTCGACGTCACTTCAACTAATCGGTCACTCTGCAAAATAATTCAATTCCGATGTGAATTTGTGGTAACCATCATGAAGCATCATCATTATTATCATCTATAACAATATTTCTTAAAAAAATTGAAGTTGACATATGAAACAACTTATAATGTTCCAGTCAGCCTGAGGTTCTGTGAAGCCGTCAAAGATGCCATTATCGGACAACACCAACCTCTGGTAGCGTATCCAGATAGGCGAAATTGTCGAACAGCCGGAGCTCGAGTTCCATCTGCATCTGCTCCTTGAGCATCCTTTTCCACTGCCGTCGTCGGCGCTGCATTCGAGGCGACGCGCAGCCGTCCTCATACTCGCTGTCCGACACGTCCGACAGTCCGTTGGGGGTGTGACTGTTGACGTGGCCGTTGGTCAGACCGTTCACCTTGACGTTACAACACTCTCCGTTGAATTCGCAATTGACCGACACTTCTGTAAATTGAAGAAAGCACAATTGCTACAATGCGCAGAGCGCCTCTTACTCTATACACAAGATACGTGTATCGTACCAAGTCAAAATTATATCGATTCAATTAAAATTAATATAATTAATAACGTTGAAAACACGAATTATGAAATGACAAGTGTACCGGTCGCCTGAGGATCGAAGATGATGAATTCTGGTCGGATTTTGCTGCTCCTCTTTCCTTTGAGCAGCGGCACCAGTCCACCGAGATATTCCAGGTACAGCGTGTAGCAAGTGCCACTGCTCAGGTTCAGGTCGTCGTCGTGACGGATCATGGTGCAGTGATGACGTCCACCACCGTTCGGCGGCTGACACACGAACTCACGAAGACGTTGCACCACAGGAAAGCAGGTCTTGTCAAAGAAAAAGACGATACTGTTTCAATCCGAAGAGTTTCACTTGGTGGAGTGCTTGCTTTTCCAACTACTTGTTAACACATTACATCAAATACTATTAAATTAAATACTAATATTTAATACTATTAAATTGAATCCTTTTCAATCATAGAAGTGGGGAGGAGCCGATGGTAGTAATTTACTAAAATGGTGGAAATTGCGGAACAACAATTTGAAAGTCGGCAACGTAGAATGTATAAACGCAAAAATTTAACAGATCTTCTCCAAGATAAATTAAAAAAAATTGAAATTTGCGAAATGCATGGACGAAAATGTCTGTTGTGTTTCGCAAATTTCAATTTTTTAAATTTATCTTCGAGAAGATATGTTAAATTTTTACGTTTATACATTCTCCGTTGCCGACTTTCAAATTGTTGTTCCACAATTTCCACCATCTTTGTATAAGGATTCAATCTGGATTTTTGTGGAATTCGGCCGGATGATCATGAAATGAGGGGGTCTCGGTGGTGCGTGTCGAGCTGTTATTCCCGTGATCGCGGGTTCGGTTCCCGACAGACACCTCTGGAAATTTTCGGGCGTAAGAAATTCCTACGCACGCCTTCCTTCGGAATGGAAGTAAAGCCGTAGGAGCCGTGCCTGTACGATGTCAGGTACGCGTTAAAGATCCCTACCTAGGTAGCTTATACTAAGCCTGGGCTAGGCAAAAATTACCAGGTCGCCTCCTGTACATATTGTAATTGTAATTGTAATTTGTGGTCGTTGAGCGAGCGTTGGCTGAGTATTTAGCAAAAGCTCCCCCTGATGCTTCCCCGCATTACACACACTTGATGCGTCACAATTACTGTCGCAAGCAACAAAAACGTAACCAGTCTTCCCACCAATGCGTTATTAAAACAATTCGTTATTCCATTCCACTCTCTCGCAATATTTCTTCGGCTATCTACACTTTCCCACGTGTGCCCTACACCTAAGAAATATACAGTAACTATTGGGCGTTTACCTTGATGGTGGGTTGGAATAAACTGGTGATCAAGTTTCTCAGGCGTTTTGGCAACAAGAGTTGAAGGGTTAACTCCTCGTTGGGCAGGTGCTGGTAAATGGCCAGTCGGCTGAGCAGTTGCAACGAGGCCACCTTACGAGTGACCCAGCCGACGTGAATCTGGGGTCCGGTGGCGATGAACACGCGCTTGTCGTTGTGACCCCAGGTCAGGGCAGACACAGGGTGCTGGCGACAACAACGCAACAGTATAAATATGTTAGCCAGGAGAAACAGGACTTGTCGTTTTGCCACAAGTAAGATGGTCTTCCTACCTGTGAATGAGGAATGTTGGCCATATACCGAAGCATACCAAATTCGGAATAAAATTTCACGATGTTGGTAAACTCT
Organism: Mycogona germanica; assembly: GCA_034698785.1. Lineage (NCBI taxonomy): Eukaryota > Metazoa > Arthropoda > Diplopoda > Chordeumatida > Chordeumatidae > Mycogona > Mycogona germanica. The sequence continues at coordinate 5,001 of JAQGBY010004517.1, read as the reverse complement.
CCGCCATTGTTTTTCGGATCGTAACCGGCGACCGCCAAAATATCACCAGAATTATTCCACTCCATTTTCATGCCTTAAAACAATAATTGCAAATAATTATTAGAAATCAATGTCAATAGTTATTTTTATTCAGTATATAATTTGATCAAAAAAAATTTATTACACTATAAAAGAATTAAAAACTGAATATATATATCGTAAAATTATTTCTAAGCAAATTTTTGTAAACTAGCGTGTTAAGCTCTTATAAGAGTAAAATATGTAATAAATAGGGTAGAAATTTTACCTTGTAATTCAGTTGTTATTATGATAGGACAAACATCGTCGTAGTTCTTCATTATGTAAACTAATCCGTTCCTAAAACATGTAGCTAAAAATGAAGGCTTGTCCATCGCTGCGAAAGAGAAATCGATCGATAATAAAATAATCGTTACCAGGTGCGAGTAAACAGAATTACGAATGAAAATAAAATCTATGTTACATATCCTTTAATTAGAAATTAAAAAAGCCGCATTTCCAATTTTTTTAAATAATGTTTTATGCCTATGTAGTTTCGAAAAATCTTAAGTAAGGCATTGATTCGTTTTCCCTCATCATCATCAATTTTCCAGAGTGACGGTTTCACTCACAGAGCTACAAAGGAAATCTATCAGCTCGCCGTATAAAAAGAAAATGTTCTTGAAAAGGTTACCTCTGATTGATCGACTGGTTTCGCTGACGTCATCATCGTCGCCCTCCTCCATCTTAAATTTCTCGCAAGACCACGATAGGGAACAAATGGCTGTGGCTTCCAGAACGCTCACTTGGGCCACCAACAAACCGTGAACGTCCATTATGATTATTTGACCATCCGAAGTTCCGAAAAGCACCTAAGATAGACACATCAATCAACAAGTAATACAATTGATGACGTTACCAGGTTTAAAAAATACTGTATCAATGGAATCGAACTCATGCATGGGTTCGTCTTACATTTAAGGTAATAAAATCGAATTTTCAGGTGTCTTATGTTGTAAATGTATTTGAAGAAGTTCAGTTAGAAGTACCAACAAATATTACCTATGAACTGGGATTGAAATCTCACCTGTTGATCGTCGGGCGTCCAAATTCCGCAGGTAATCGTCCCTTGAATGTTGAGCATGTGCGACCAATACCTTTGTCCAGCCACGGACCCCACCAAAACAAAACCATCTTGATAACAAATGAGAGCCATCCGTCCATCGTGACTCCACGAAAAATCTGTAACCTAATTTTTTTAAATGTCATAAAAAATACAGACCTAGAAAGTCAGTTCAAATATTGATTATAACCGTTACTAAAATAATGTTTCTAGTGATATTATCACCCTGTATTTCAACACTTAAGAAAATCTACTTGAAAATAAGATGACCGAGTTTCACCTTACCTGAGTATTTCTGTCGTTAATGAGTTCGATGGACCACCTTCCTTCGTACTTTATCCAAACAAAAATAATGCCACTACTATCACAGGAAGCTAATTTTTGGTACGGCTCGTTCCATTTCACCAGCGAAACCTAGAAACACAAAAATAGATAATATTAATTATTAGATAAATTCCCACGACATGTCATTTAAATGAAATATATCCAACGTTAGACGTCCAACGTTTAGAATCCAAAGGTAAGTGAGCAAATGTCAGGTTTCAATATTTTAACACCCTGCACTATATCGACTGGTTGCAAACGCCAAGACGAGCGTGGAGGGGAAACCTAGAATATTATTGACCGTAGATGTGTCATAAAGAAACTTGTCATCTCGCTCGCAAATGATCTCGAAGCACTCCAAGGTGATGACACATTACGATTTATGGGTTTCGGGAGCGCCAGAAGTGAAAAAGCTCGTACTAGAGCCAACTAGGCCTTGCTTCTTAAAGCGCGATTTACACCGGAAAAGATCCGACTCCTAAGGAATCGATCTTCTCCGGTCACGAGAACTACTATGAGAAAAATTCAAATTCAATAGAATACGTCACTGAAACAAATTTGACTCTTTGGAATTAATACTACTTACACCACTCTGCTTGATAACGAAACGTTCAGTTGCCCTCTCTCGGAGCTACACAAAAGTTTTGGATTACGTGATATTTTCTTTCAATTAGTTTGACAAAAATAACTCTCTGTCTTAAACACCTTTATATTTAGAATTTATACTAGATTTTACAATAGGGTCATAAATAATCAATGCTTACTAAAAAGAATTCGAATTAATTAAAATTACTAAAATTTAATTCTCTTTGAAATTTTGTTTACTGATCCTCTTGGAGTCTAAACAACGACCACAACTGAGATCAAAGTGCACATGCTTCTCGACAACGTGTAGTGCAAACAGCCAATAGCTAACTAAAGGGGGTTTGAGCAGCAAACATTAAAAAAAAAACTGTCTTGACACTCCTAGCGGTAAATTTGGTAGATTAAGCACCACTAGCGGTGACAAATGCAACCTAGCATTGATAAAGATACTGTTTTGAACGATTTTAGCAAATATCTCTTTTAAATCTGATGGTACAATTGTTTTTTCCCCTACAACATTTTAATAAGTTGCATGTTGTCTCAATAATCAAGGTGAATGGGTAGGTAGGTGTTATCTGAGTGGGAAATGCTGGTGGATCTTCTTAACAAATATTTAGTTCAGGAGAGCGTCATCGGATGTCGCAACACTGGCCCAACCCTGATCAAATGGCCTGAAGATAGGCAATACTGCATAACACGGGAGTCATGCGTGATTGCCGCCTTTCGGGGGACGACGCGAGTGTTGCTTAAAACGCGGCGAAGTTTCAAAGATATTGAGTTTGAACACCAGCATAAAAAATAACAATGTCTTGCTGTAGCTATAACAATATATTCGATCAAGTTGAATTGATCTGCAAACCGAGATGACACTCCGCAAGACACATTTGACAATTCGAAAAATTGAAATGGCAAACGACGCAGAATCACCAACGTCATTTCTATTGGCACAGAGCCCACACTTGCGCAACAAGAATAATGTTTTGGATAAAAAGGGGAAGAATCGGAGGAGGAGGAGGGAGAGACAAAAAATGTGGAATTGTTGAATTGCGGGTTGAAAAAGTATAGGCCTATGCCTATTAAGGGTTAGGGGGGGAGCTCTTAGGGGGAGGTAACAGGGACGTACTTGATCGACGAATACGCCGATCTCATTCGAGTCGCAAATTCTATTAAGTTCAAAGTGCTTTCGGCGACGATTGTCGAAACATACGCATAGAGGGGGCCAAGGGGGGAAAACCGGGAGCAGTGACGAAGCGAAATAGGGCGGCGAAAACCAGCTTCCGGAAAAATAATACACCAAGTCGCAAAGAGATGTAAGGGTAGAACAGGAAGGGAGACTTTGAATATACATAACTACCGTCTTCTTCTGTACATTGCCCGCACCCAAAATCGTGAACTCTGACATCATTTTTTAAATTAAACCGGTATTCTTTTTTCCTTCGTCTAATGCTGGACAATCGTCAAACTGGACATTCAGGGAAAGAAAACTGGTTGAATTAAAAAATTGTGATGAAAACCACATCCGAGATCACGATTTTTGGGTGCGGGCAATATCCAGAATATATCCACAATCGTCTAGTTGAAAACAGACATTTGAGGAAATAACCCGATCCCGTACCTGTACGATATCGGGACGTTAAAGATCCCTTTCCTAGGCAACCTAGGTTAGGCAAAATTTCCAGGTTGCCTTCGGGGGGGTTTTGAGCGGTTTAATCAAGCGATAAACCCCATAAACAAATATTTTAATAATGTGCAGCGCTCCTATCGGTGAATTGGAATTTTCCGGAGTTGGCTACATTCTCTAAGTTATATTGTGTCGCCTAACAATAGAGCGCATCGTCCATTCAAATCGAAAGAACGGTCGATACCAATATAGATTTGAATCGATCAATTTTGCAAAAATAATGAACCGTGCCACGCCCGCAGCCAACAGTCTCTACTACTAAATAATTCACTGCTTCAAATTTATATGGCGGGTGATGTTGGGTGGAAGAGAAGTTAGGGGGTGGTGGCTAAGGGGGGAATGGCTCGGGTGTTGAAAACGCTGGCGTCAAAAATAAATATTTTCTCAGTCAAGTGCTCACGCCATTTGTTCCCCAACACAGCTCCGGTTACTCGCGGATCGCGCATGCGCCGATCCAGGTTGCGCGTCGAGGGGATAGTGTCCATCGGATTCTCACTATCCATCCCTGCTCCTATTTCCCCCCTCCTCAGAGGTTCCATTTCCTGTCAGGTCTGCCGATTTCATGTGGCCGTGCGGTTTTTCCCCGTACACGTACTAACACTGGGACAGTAAATCGCAACCACCAACCAACAAAGCGATAAACTGTTTTTGACGTGATGACCATGTCAGAATGAGGAATAGTTTTCAGAAAAAGGTCTGTTTTCAATTTCTGCGGCTATACTTTACTCGCTTTCAACGTAAATCGAATGGCAGACACACAAGAGTCTCCGGGGACAACTCCCACTTCAGGTAAAAGTGACGTCACCACGCCCAGACCCCATTTCCTTCCTCCAGGATAACAAGAGCCGCTGCCGTCCCACGCATATAATCGAGAATGCCTTAATTGGATTAATGGGCTTGCGTAACCCAGCCGATAATTCAGTTAATAGAAAAATGGCGCAGGTCCAGACCATACGGGAAATGTCTTAGTCTTCATCGTGACAGACTCGGTGGACTAGAAATCCTCATGAGACACTCGCCCATTCTCTCTGCCTGCACACGATCAATATTATAATCCGGAAACTTTGTCTTTTTAACAAAAATTCTTTAAACTGTCCGGTGTTTACAATTACATTATGTACCCTTGGGACCTATGGCGGGAGTCGAACGACCAGTTAAGGACGAAGGTGTGGTTGTCCTATCCTAACAGGCTCTTGACTTGACTCATTTAGGCTATTCCACTGTGGACACACTGTGGGGAAATAGGAGTTGAAGTACGAGTCACATCTACAATGCAGCTCCTGAACCATTC
>JAQGBY010004516.1:0-16464 GCA_034698785.1 Mycogona germanica | reverse complement strand
AGTTCATTTATTCTTGAAATAGATGTAGTAATGAATAGATGTATTTCATTTTGGCTCCAATATATGTATTTCTTATTTACAATAGTTCTAATCACTAACGTGAATGTAAAATTAATTAACAGATTATTTTATCGTCTTGTTCTACATTTGTTAGTCAATCATTATTCAACCGGCTTTTTAAGTGTACTACAATTTAAGTTCAACAGTTTCTACAGACAGTGTTAGTGAATTACATACTTATGGTAATTCACCAACACTGTCTCAATGGGCCTGGGCTGCTTGTACTGCATGTGACAACAGTGTTTTCTTCTGTGGAGGACTACAGTGACAATAACAAATAATGTGAAGTGAAGTTATAAGTGAAGTGTGTTTTTGGACAAGCATAGGAAACAATCAACAATCAAATAAGGTTAAATCTCTTGACTCAAATTATAAAACAAAATGTCATCTAAAGATCAAAAGTTTGATCCCACTGCTAAATGGTGGCAATTATGTGCGCTGGAAAACCAAATCTAAGGTTTTGCTCATAAGGCTACTCAATGAAATGTAAAGGCTTTTGAAAACGACTCAGAGAGAAATGGGGATATAAATGCAATGTGGAAACATTTTGTTGACATTTATCATAAAAGTGTAAACATGTTTATTCCCTGCAAGTTTGTTTCAAATAGCTTTGATCCACCATGGTACACCCAAGAAGTAAAATGTGCAATCAGAAATCAACCGAAGCTACATAATAAGTAATGGCAAACTAAACACGTCCTAGATGTGGAGAAATATAGAGCAAGTAAGATTATAAGGCCATGATGAGTGCTGCTTGCCATCACTTAATATCTGACAAACTAGCAGAACATCTCAAGGGAAACCCAAAGATCTTCTGGAAATATGTAAATGGGCGTAGAAAAGATAATAGGGCAATCCCCTTGTTGAAGGGAACAAAGGGATGCATCTCAAAACGAGAATGCTGGCATTTAAAATCAACAATTTGAAGGGGGTTTTCACTTCTGAAAATCAGATGTCCACTTTTCTCTCGTTACTTTCCCCAAGTACATGGACAATATAGTAACACATGATGCTGGAGTGTTGGCCCAGCTAAAGGGGCTTAATCCTAATAAATCTCTGGGTCCAGATGTCTGTGGCTCGGTGGTCCCAGGTGGTCAATTATTCGGTCCCGGGGTACTGGTTGAAAATGTGCCTATCACATAGTGCCTAAGGACCAAGAGGGGTACAAACAATTTAAAAAAAATTACGTATCAAAGAGTTTTGTATCACATGCAGTTCTTCGCCAACTTGTTTAATTTTATTCAACAAGAAAGTGGATTCCTCCTGTAATACGTAAAGTGCATTAACAAACCACGAGTTCTATTAATAACCTTGTTGCCGCCTCATAGCATTGTGTCCAGCAATCTACAATAGTGTCCCGTGTCGAGTTGCACCCCCTCCGAAAGTGCTTCACTCGAGTCTGTAGAGAGAGAGGAAGAGATGGAGCGGAACTGTGATGGCGTTTTCATGGTGCGACGACGCCACTCTTTTGTGAGCGCTCCCGTCGTCATGACGACGAGGCGTCGCTCATATGCTTTCGCAGATGGTGGCGTTGACCTCCAAAAAAAACGACTGTGGAATGTTGGGTTGTTGGGAAGAGTGGCTAACCTGAAGCCGAATCTGGGGCTACTTTAGCTTGCTTCGCCGCCAATTATCTTTTATGGTCGAAACTGTCGTTGTTCGTCCTTCTTTCTCTCTCTCTGCCTGTCTCGGGATGAAAATGTTTCCAACTATCTGCTGATACGTGCTCGTATATGGGTGGTTGTGGAGGGTGGCGATGAAATTATCGATCGAAAGATTTGTTATCGAAGCACTGCCAGTTGTTCGGTTAATATTGCACGACTCTTCGGAGCACAGTCGGTAGAGACAACTTATGGTGCGACGGTCCCGGGTTTGATTCCCGGCGAAGGCTCTTGTTATTGGTAAAAAGTGAGCCACCCGTACTGCTGAAATACTGAGTAAGGGAGCTAATTGTAGCTGCAGTCTGCAGTGCTTAAGTAGAATGATCATTCAAGTGAAAACAATTAAACAATTTTAATACAAAATTAAAGTAGGAGCCGTTGATAGAAGGAGATCGTTGGACACAATCTATAACTCGGCAACAAGAGTGAAGTTGTATAAAGTTTATAAAACGACAGATTTTTGTATATTACAGTCACAAGATCACAAAGTTGAAAACAATAAAATCGTCGAGACATGTAATAAAATCCTATATTATAAAAACAGAGATTTCGATTTTCGTGTTCGGAGATTTTATGCCAAACGGCTCAATGAAATCGCATAAAAATGAACATGTGCTTACTAAAACATCATAATTCGCTAGCGACGGATCTGTATTTTCAATAAAACATGCGTTACCAAATTTCGGATAATCTCCCTTTCGCTTCAAACTTAAATGGCATCTCCACATCAAAAGCATGACGTTGTCGATTTCACGAGGCAACCAGGTAGACCTCATAACAGTTCCAACCAAACATACACCATACACATACTATTTTCAATATAAAATAAAATAACAATATTAAAAAACATAAAATAATCAAATAGATATTTTAAAAATGATTCTTTTTAGAACATGAAACAATTGAAAATCCAAATATTTAAATATAAAAAAACATGTTGAGGCAACATTGCATGACGTTATTACCGAGTATCAGTTACTTCACATTTAACGTTTGCGTTTATCGCGTGTCATCGTGTAAACGTAAAATAGCCGGTTAATTTAAACAATTAATTTTAAATTTCATTGGTGGTTAGTGTACACCCAGGCAAAGTCCTTCTTGTATAAGATATAATATAGGATATGTACCAACTCATTTACAAACTGTGTCAATCTTCATCACGTCAAATATATGTCGACCAAATGATTCTTTAAGAGGACCAAAAATCCCAAAATCACCTGAAATGGCTGTGTTCTGGTGACCGCGTTGTCAAGGAAGCGAGCCAGTTGACAGTAACCAGCTGGTATCCCCTTATGATGTGTTCAATTTTGAATGTGGAGTTGCAATTCTGCTGTCTTGTCCGGGCCGCGACGCATCAGAAACATTTGACGCGCCCGATTTGAACTTCGCACACCATTAATAAACTTGGTGATTCTGTATTTCCTTCCATAATGTTACGAAATTGTCGTAGCCCAGTCGGTATTGCTACTGGCTGTGGCTCGGCGGTCCCGGGTTCGATTCCCGTCGCGGGCTCTCAAAAGTTTCGATCCCGGGGTACTGGAGGTGCCCCTCGCATGTGCCTGAGCACCATGAGGGGTACAAAACGCCTGTAGTGCGGTTGACTACAATTGATTAAAATAAAAATAAAAAATAAAAAAAATTCGTCTGTATACTTCAATTGGCTTTTCACACTTTTCAGGTTTTTCCTCTTTGGAGCAAATTTGATAGGGGTTGCAATCTTTGCGATGTGCTGCTGGCAAGCAACACGTGCAAGTTTCTAATTCCATTCACAATTACCATGCCAATAACACATTTTCTCAAGTAAGGTATTCTATTATAACAGTATAAGCATATAAGAAGAGGCAAGATCGTACTTGAAATATAATGAAATTAAATTTTTATAATAAATTCATCAATTTTTTTCGTCCGGTGCTGTCCCGGAGACAACCCCTATTTCATTATGAATTTATTATGAATATTTTATTTTAAGGTATTCTATGTATATTAGATATTTTTCTTTTTTGTTTATTTTTAGTAGCACTTTTTTCGTTTTCATGTGAAATAAATACGTGTGTATCAGAAAAAATAAATGTGTCATGGTTGAAGCGTTTCCAGGTTCGAATTTCGGCGTGAGATTGATTTTATTCAATTTTTAAAAACTCAACCGTTTCAAAAAATGTTTTAAAAAAGTTGCCACCGCTGTGTAGCCACAAGATATACATAAAATAAAAAATGGGGGTTGTGCCCGGGACAGACCGGACGAAAAATACGAACGAGAGTTTGCGATAACTCTTCTAATATAATATAATAACCGCCATATATATAATAAATAATAACTATTATTCAAAACGAAAAAATTAACCTAGAAAACCGTGGGAAACTGACACTACATCAAACAATTTTACCACATCCATATTTCCCGTGGAAAATTAATATTTATAGAGTCTGCATTTATAATTACCCAAGGATAGACAGTACCGGTTTCACGCAACACCACTTGCAATCATCAGCTGTCTTTAGTATGATGAAAATTTTAAATTTGAAAATAAAACATGAACCGATTTACTATCACACAGACGTCCCAACAAAACCCTTCATTATGCAGTGTATATATTTTCAATTCTCTGATCATGTCTTTAATGATAACTCAGATAAACTGTGCATGTAAAAATTATAAGATCAATATATTACGGGTAATTAGGGTACACTGTCAACATTTATCGACAGACGGGCTGTGGGGTTTGTGCTTCAAAATGTTGACCTGATTTATATTTCTGCTATCGCGTGAGAAAGGGTTAAGGGCGCGTTTCACTTTAAAATTGAAGCGGAGCAGTCTCAGCGGATCGAGCCTCCATGTGACCTGATCACATGCAGTTTATCGGTAAGCGTGAGTACGATTTGATTGCCCAATTTTTATTTTTGCGTTTCACTTTTTTGTTATGTCCGGCGGTGTCTGTTGTGGTCAGTTGGTCTTTGTGCGCAAGCGCTTGCGAAGGTCTTTCTTAAACCGTGGCCCGTGATTGTAAACAAGCGCGACCTTAAAGATGGATACTTATCAAACACAAATTCACTCAAGTCACGCAAGATGGCGTGACACTTCTGCTACGCCTCAACACACATTCGTACCGAGTAGTGTTTCTATCTTGGGTGGATCATAAATACTGTACAATCCCTGTTTACACTTATACTTAAAGAAGTTCAGTCAAATTCAAAATAAGGGAAGAATTTGGTTAAGTCGACTTTGAGCATGGCGCTACTTCCCAAATGTTAAACTTACAATAATTACAATTGCATATTGGGCTTTAAGATCGTTCAATCAACTGTGAACCAACCTCCCTTAACAAACATTTAAAAAAAAACAATTACATATAGCGAACCTCAGACACCACACGCCAAAAGATAAGATAAAGTTTAAACTCTATTGTTTCCGCAGTTTGTAGTTTTCTTAATTTGATGGCATTAATAATTAATAAAAAATTCATGATAAAAATATCACAGAAAATATATTTTATATTGATAGAAACCGTTGGCGACTCAGAAATGTGGTGGAGGCAAAGAAAACGCGACTTGGTTGGTGACTGGTAAAATGAAGATATATTTTTATTTTCCTGTTTGGAACTTAATAAAAGTGCAACAAAACTTTGAGCCGGGGCGACAACAAAAAGCGTCTGGCGTGGTTGAACGCCAGCCGTGGAGTGGTGGAGCAATGACTATCAAATGGGATTCCAGGACCCAGGTGACCGGGCCACTGTGCACCGTCTGGTGGTAACCGTTGCTCATCCCAACCACGGAGGTTCCCCACCTGGAGACCACCGTTAACGAGAAAGTGCAAAAGCACATATTATGCCGCACAACTATCTAGCTTTGTGTCTTTATTTGGATATCTCCGAGTCTGCCGGGTTGCTGTCACGCATAGGAAAAATTAACTATGGTATCGGCAGTTACGATACCGCCAGGTGTGGTATCCGGAAAATCAATAAACGCCAATGAATATACGTCAGTATAATGAAATGACAAGAATAACAACGTCAGTAACACAAATACGACACTATTTTATACTCAATCATTGCATACTCCATATATGCAAAATACAATAACGATACGCGCCTCTTGTGATAAGCGACACTTTTGTTAGGCGTCAGTTATGGGAAACCATGCGTTCTAAGCGTCGGTTATGGGAAACCAAAGGGGTGGAAGGGAAGCATATGAGCTTAGGTGTTTTAACAATAGGGATTACCTGTTCTGAGATGTGGATGCTCTCCCCCTCAATGAGGCGCAAGGGGTGAGCACATAGTGTCTTTTATCCCCAAGTGTCCACAGAGGAAGGGAGGGAGGGATAAAATTGGAGATACCAGACAAATCGAAACCCCTCCAACATGACCTATATCACATCTGACGCTTAGAGAAACTAACGAATAGCAAAAGTGACGCTTAGAGAAAATGGCGTTTATAGCAAAAGTCGCGTAATCGTCATTGACGTTTACATATTTGGCGTATGCAATGATTGAGTATAACAACTCTGACATGTTCTATCCATGACGCTTATCCTATTTGGTGTATGTTAATAGTGTCGTCTGTCGTTCTTGACGTTTATTTCTTCAGTATCGCTACGTGTTTTTGTGTCGTCTGTCGTTCTTGACGTTTATTTCTTCAGTATCGCTACGTGTTTTTGTGTCCCTTGGATATCGTTACTGACGTATTTCGTCCCTTGGATATCGCAGTTGACGTTACCCACGCGTGACTCGTCCCCGGTCGAGTCACCTCCGTCACCTCGCTCGGACACATTTTCACCAGTACCCTGGGATAGAATTATCCAGAGCGCCAGGAGTCGAACCCGGGACCGCCGAGCCACAGGCAGTCGCAATACCAACTGGGCTGCAACGAGTCGTACTCAATACAATAGTGTAACCGAGGGATTTTTTAATCATTTTTCGATGAGTTTGGAACGACAGATCGGCAGTCAGCGCTGGTGGTAAAAACTTGATTAAACTCAATTGTGCTTAACGATTTCGAAAGGTTGCGCTGTACTTTTATGAAGCTTCTGCAATTGATACATATAACTATTGGCGCACGATCCCCAAAAAACGATATACTGGCTCAAATACGAGAGAAATAAGAGTGATATAACTGCAGTCTGAACGAAGGCCTATGCAAGAGCGAACCCTATACATTTGCGCGATTGAGACATTTAGTTTACTATTCATATATCAGATGTGGTCCGTCCAAGAAAGGTCTGATCTTAGCAGCAACCCCAGATATTTTATGCTCTCAACCTGTGATCCTGTAACACCAGACGGTTAGCCAATTTTCATTTTACATTTAATCCTGCGATTAAATATCATAATATTAGTTTTCAATTTGTTGAGTACCAGTCCGTTAAGAGAAAACCACGAAGTCAAGCTGTCAAAAGTCGCGCTGCACCTCACCATTCCATTCACCATTCTGCACACCACCAGTTAGACTCAATACCGACTGGGCTACGACGAGTCCTACAAGCATTTTGGAAATGCCTGAAAAAGTTTTAAGAATATCGCGAACGGCATCCGGATAACACCTCTTTGTCTTCTAGCTTTGCGTAATTCGCAAATCCGGACACGAGCATAATATTTCTAATCACCTGTCGGTGGATGAAACTGCATCTGCAAGTTGTTGTTGGTTTTAAGTTGGCACTGATCACGATGACTCGTGTGTTTACGCTAGGGGTAACAGTGCCTACGTTGAGAAACCATTGGCACTGCTTGCGACCTGTCAAAATCTCTTTCGGGATGACTTCAGGGAATTTGGGGATTTGGCAGCATGTGCCCACGTTACTTATTCATCCAGTAGGGTGTGTTGTCCTGTGAAATCGGGCCTGCATTCTTTCCGGGATCCCGAGAACCGTTTCCACACCCCTTTCCTACTCTCACGTCATAGACAATCAGGACCATCATCGACCAATCAGGATTCTACATTCCCTCGTATTTTTTCCCCAGTCAGTCGGTCATACTAGATTTTCGCAAGCCCGCCGTGGTCCTTCTGAGCTATTTGGGGTGCACTTTACAAGTACTTAGTCACCAGAACTCCTAGAGTGAATAAACGAGAGTCTGCGCCCGAAATCGAACCCAGGACCGACACAAAGAGAGTATTTCTGAATTGACATTCGAAGTTTTTTTTTATAGTTTACGTCATTGTTTGGCACAATATTCCAATTTTCCTAGTTTCACGAATGAAAAAGGCGTGCTGAAATATTCTCCTCGCAGTTGGCATCACTACCGCCAATCACTAGAAAATTGGCGCCGTTCCAAATCTCGAGTTTTTTGCGCGCTTTGCTTTTTAGGACCAGAGAAGAGAGGTACTAGGCGAAAGAGCTTTGGCGCCAGGGTTTAACAGCCAAGTGGTCGAACAGGGTTAGGGGGTGGTGGTGGGTGGTTGCCAAAGTGAGATTGGCTCAGAGTGAGTCTCCTCCAAATTCTACTCTCCTACCATCTCCCCCCCCCCCCCCCACCCATACACGTGTGAATGTACGCGGGCAACCGTGAAGACAACAACGGCCCGGCGTTCGTTGCCCTTGGGGTTGGCGGCGGCGGATGTGTGTGTGTGTTGGGGGGAGGGAGGGTTGAAGATGCGACTGTCTCCTCAGGCGGGTCGTAGGCGCCTAAGACTGCGGCATCAGATGCGGACTTGCGGGCCGTGGATGACTTGGTCTCGGACCTCTGGTTGTCTTGGAGCCTCTGACACGTTCTAGACGATTTTCTATGGTCAAACTTTCCGACTTGTTGGAGGAAGTTGTGACGTCACGTTTGCCCATTGAAAGTCAACCACTTCTGGCTTCTAACCTTCCACTTTTAAGTATTCATGGAAGCGCTTTCGGCTGCGGGCAGGCATCGGTAGTTTCAAAAGTGGTTAAATTTCCCGGCGATCGCATTCTACCTGCGGCCAGAATGTTGACCCATCAAGTTGGATGGGTGGTCTAGGGAGAGGGGGTGAGGAAAAGGTTCCGGGACGGACAGGTACGGGAAGAATCTTGGTTGACCAGTAGCGCTCTTATTTTTGTGAGCTGAATTTTTGTGATGGTGAGCTTTTTCATTGCTCAAATTTACAGAGTGTCAAAATATAATTAACCAGTTTAGATAGTCTGTATAATGTTATTAACTCCTCCGCTACTTTCTGTTGAGGGCGGCTAGAATTGTTTACTTCACCGCATTGCATCGATGCTTGTACGGTTTCATTGCGCTACGAGCGTCTCGAGCCAACATTCAGGGGCAACAGCTGCTTTGACAATTTTTGGGGCAGTTACACGAACGTCATGATTTCAAAGAAAACTTGTGCTTGTGAGCGATTTTTTAAAAGCAACCTTAAAGAATTGTACCGACATTACCAGTGTTCATTCACTATAAACTACCACTGCATCTGCAGTGGTTTCATCGTGTTTTTCTTCGGTCCGGTTATCTGCGTTGAGTTTCAAAAGGTGGGAATTCCATTCACTATTCACGCCCACAACATTTTTTGAATTATTGCTTTAGCTCCGTGTGTGTGTGTGTGTGTAGGAATTTTTTTCTTTTCGGTTTCTTGCTTGGGCTTATGTTTCCGAGCGGGGACTAGTAAAGGTTAACAACCTCTTTATTGTAATTATTGTGGTTGTTAATAAATGACTTCCGTTTACTTATTTTCGTCTTTCCCGTTTTTTTTTTTCTATGTGCAGTCGTTTCAAGGCAGCCAGGGGAGGGCTTACCTCTTCAACTCCGTGTAAGTATAACACCCACCATTTCTTATTTTCTATTTCCGTTTGCAAACTTATGACAGTGTTGAGGCGGGTGGCAACCTGTGGCCCGATTACTGGATCTGGCCGGCACTCCATATAAATGCATTTATTCATTTCAATAAACATGCATCAGTATTTTGATCTAAAAGAATAGCTAACCCGGGGATTCGAACCCGACGACCGTCGAAGACCGTCGCACCTAAGTCAATTTTTCAGCCAACTGCGTTAACTCTGGGGTTATGATTCACGTTTTAGATAAATCGCTGGCTATTAATTATTTTGAAATAAAAAAGTATCTTTTTATAAAGTTACATTTTAATATTTAATCAGTGCCTTCATTTAATTTGTCATTTGACTTATTCATTTCGTTCTGGGCACTTTCATCAATGCTTCAATTGTTCCCACAGTTGAACGCGGCCCGTTTCTTAATAAAATGTAGACGCAGAAAATAAATGTTTAGTCAAAAATTAGATCCGGTAAAAGTTGTTTTGTTGCTATTTTGGAAGCATTTACCACCCCCGCTCACTGCACAGACCTCTCTCCAGAAACTCTTGTTCAACGTCCAATGAATTCAGATGGACTGCTCTCTACGGTCTTTCAATACCGCCCATTCGGCGCTTTAGAAGTTCGGTTGATTTAAGTTATGCGGTAAATAAGTCTGAAATTTCCACGTGTTATCACAAGTTCAAAGGTAAAGACTGTTTATATATATATTTTTAATTGATCTGTTGAGAAAAGAAGGCATCTGGTTAGTTGTCTATGGACGTCTATTGATCATGTGAAACGAGTTATGGCTGAATCGGCGGGTTTCCACCTCCCTTGCAAATCCCCCTTCCACCCTATTGGCTCGTGGTCGGGTTTCTAAGCTTTCGTCGTCGTTGCACGAGTCCCTGTGCCAGCTTCCAGGCGTTACGTGATTGGTTGCAGGCTGCCTTTATACTTTTTTTTAAAATTAATGCACCCCTCTTGGTGCTTAGTACTCCGGGTTCGAATAATCGAGAGCCCGCGCCGGGAATCGAACCCGGGACCGCCGAGCCACAGTCAGTGACTTGTGCTCATACTTGAACTCACCACAGCGCGAATTTTTCGAATTATTTTTTTCCAGTCAAAAGTTTGAATTTGTTGAATTTGTCACGTAAACATCTTTCGACCCACCAAATGATCACATCGGACTATTTCTGGACGCTGGTGTTTTATTTAGCATATGCAAATCGAGGGGAGGGGAATAATACAAATTGTATTTCAGGGTGAGCCGGTTTCCTATACATAAATATCGGGCGTTGCTGATTTTTGGTATCGCAGATGCAGAACCAAATACACTTATAATATGCCAAGGCAGATCAGTTTTTGTTTTAGTTTTGTTTATCTGGGTCCACGTTTTCGTGGTTCTCATTTCCTCACTCATTTTCAGTGCAACTTCTGAGAAAATCAGTTTCTGTAGTGAGGATTGCTGAAACCCTTTCTTTTTACAATTACCAAAATGATTATCATTTACTGATTATGACCTTAAATTCTTAATCTGCATCGATAATATCGAGCCACTCGATTATTTCGATTTTATGATAGTTTCGGCGATTGGTAATATCAAGATAAAAAATGCTAGATACCATGCAATGCAAATTATAGTGAAATAATTCTACTTTTCTTCAATATTTTCTAAAATCTCCATGACTGGCCACGCACAGTCGCAGACTTAACTAAAATTAAAATAAAATTATGAAAAAAACACTTCACGCTTCACCCCTTGTCCACCACTGCTTTTGTTGTAAACGGGCGGGGGGCAATTTTTGAATGTCTTATGAAAAACAACTCGGCCAACAAACTTGAAACAACCCCCTGTATACTAGAAGGTTACCCGGCTTCGCCTGGGTTAAGTGTAACCCTGAATGAAATCTTGATTAATTGTTTAAATTTAATTTAACGGTCATTTTAAGTTTACCGTTAACGTTTGCGTTTATCGTGTAAACGTAAAATAATCTTTAAAATAAAATTTAAACAGTTTTTATTTTCATTGATGGTTGCTCTTACCGAGGCGAAGCCGGGTAACCTTCTAGTTTGTAAATAAATGTAGTAGAATCGCAAGTTTCATGGATCATGATTGACATTTTTGCAAATATCAATCCAATTGTATTTCACGGAAACTGCTGAATCATCATGGTGCCTATCTGCATTTACTTTTCGTGGGCGCAGTGATTCTCGGAAACAGTTAATGGGGACTCTTTAAGACGGTCATTAATCGGAAATATTCCTCAGAAAGATTCTTCAGTAAACAACGCGTTGAAAATTCATTTATTCCCCCAAAACCATCGAATGAGCGGAAGCGGGGATTGTGCGCATGCGCAGGTGACGTAATCTGGGAATGAGAATCATAATTGAATCACGAAAATGTGACCCCTGGATCATTTTGTTTTACTCGCTCCTCATTTGAGGTAAAATTAACGTGATTACGTGATAAATGTGATGAACGTGAATGAAAACGTGAATCAGAATTACGATGCATTTATTTAACCTACGTATAATTAATTTTGGTTGTTAGACTGATGACATGATTCGACATTATCCAGCTGTTCAGAGTAATCAAATTTGCGCTTCAATTTGTGTACGTTGTGCAAGATCTCCGATTTTTGTTCTAATCAAATTATCGAGCTGATATTTCAGTTAGATTATCGAACTTCTGCGCTTGGTTAGTTAGCCATTCACGTTGCGAAATTCAGGTTATCTCGATCTTTGAAGTCACGACATGCGCATGCGCAATCCACTTATTGTGAAGGTCTGTGGATAGAAGATTACTATGTATATCTCGTAGTCATTCGTAGACAGTCCTGAATTTTGAATAATTTTTTTTTGTTCTGATGATTGTTGCCTGTTAGTCTTGGGCCCCTGGCAGATTTTTCTATTTTTGCTCGAGGGCCGCCACCCTGATGATGTGAGTGGCCGGAGCGATGATTCACTTTCTCCCGAATCGTTTTTTATCTACAAGAGAATTACTCACTGAATGTTAGTTGACGGTCGCACATTTTTTTTGTGGACTTAGAGGGCCCTGCCCTTCAGTGCCCACACATGGGCAGCATGGGCAGCTGCACCCTGGAGGAGGGGCTGGATTTAACAACGTAACTGGCTAGATGGTGCAAAATAAATGCAGACATGAGAAACGATTGGAGAAAAATTCGTTAACGCGCCTTCGGAATGGAAGTAAAGCCGTAGGACCCGTGTTTGTACGATGTCAGGTACACGTTAAAGATCCCTACCTATAGCTACCTATAGCTTATACTAAGCCTGGGCTAGGCAAAATTTCCAGGTCGCTCACTGGGGGTTTTTGAGCGGTTAAATCAGGCGGTATTCCCCTTAACAAATATTAATAGAGAAACGATTGTCGTTTTTAAGAAGAAAATGCGATATGGAGTCGACGACCAAGGTTTTCAGTTTTACATTGCGCGAACGTTACCCGGGCACCGTTTCTACGTTTATCGTTAGATGGCGCTAAAAGTTTCTGGAAATGCTAAATAAATGGGCGCGAAAAAAGTCATTGCGTCATGTTTGCTAATCATGCGCAACAATGTACTATATGCATGGTTGTCCTCTCAACTTTCAAGAGCGAATGAGTCACAAATTTGCGTCCTTCTGTATTTTCCCGCCAAAACGCGAACGTTACACAAAAACGATGAGTCAGAGACGAGGACCAACTGCTGGGGTTGAGTGAACCCCACGAGGTGCATTTCCCGCAAAAATAGTAACCTCACTGTGGGGTCGCCACCTTGCGGACTGATGATACATTGGCCAGCTTTTTCGTGAAATCCTGCGGCGGTCGAACAATAGTGTAGAAAGAGTGATGGCGTGAGAAGGGCAATGTTTTCCCGTCCTGACAAGACCTCACGTACAAGTAAGTTGCCGTGTAATACCCGTATCAGGCACGCAGATTGGCGATTCTGTCGCCTCCTGGTGGTCGGGTTTTCCCGCCATTAAATTGTTACATTATTTTCCTATTGTTCTAAATGCGTCGATATTTTTCCAAACCTGTTCTTTTCAACAATCTTTTTCTTGATGTTTATTTATTTTAACAATATTGATGTTCCGATATTTGATAATCAAAATAAAGTCTGGAATTTTCCAAGATTGGAAAATTCATAAATTTTCAAAGCCCATTTCTACAAACCCCACATATGAACAGGCTAACAAAAAGTCAAGTTGCTAGTGACTCATCTTGTTTGCAAGTGCAATACTTAAGTATGTGTGATTCATTCAAGCAAAGTTTTCTCCCCTTTTGCTTCATGACGCTGCAACTGTTACTGCATATTAAAATTGACATTTCCATTAATTCATTTTGAAAGTTTAATGATCGCTTTTCTTTGAAGTCGTTCTGCTCTGTCTGAATGCGGTTGCAGCGGTGCATGAACCGACGAAGAAAGTACAGCAATTTTGACCAGCCTGGATTAACTTTTGGCCGCGAGCGTTCTCTGTTGTCGAGGGCGGTGGCGTCAACAACCCAAACCTCTTAATTTGATCCTTTCTTGAGCCCCACACTCCTTCCCGCCCCTGTCAACTAAAAGAAAGAGAGAGAAAACTAACTTTGCAAGTACTAGGATGAAGAATCAATGGTTTTGAGACGTTATTATGGAGATTCGCGAGAAAAAGTAATGGCGTTACTTTCGTAATTGCTTGAGGCGCCATCTCAATTCAGCTCTTAATTTTTACACGTAATTTGCTTCCTAGGATTCACAGAGAGCAGCGTATATACCTGTGTGTGTTACGTGCAGTCAAGTCGTTTCCGACCTCTGGTGACCCTGTAGATAAAATATCTCCCGATGTTTCCGATAGAGTACTGCTTCTCGTAGTTGCAGATTTAGTCCTGAACTATCCCTAAGCCCATCCATTCAGTAGATGCATGGTGCCCCTCTTTTTCTGCTGCCTTCAGTTGTACGGTACCCAACATGATGTCATTTTCCATACTATCATCCGCCAGCATGACATGGTCAAACTGGGACAGTCGCTGTCTCACCACCCTGGCTTTCAGATATACATCATCCAGCACTGACTTGTTGGTCCGTTTTTCTGTCCAATGATGTACACTGAGCAGTAGCTTCCAGCACCACAGCTCAAAAGCATCTATCTTTTTTTGTTCAGTCTTCCTGAGGGCCTAGCTTTCACTTATATGCATTATCACTGGAAAGGAACACCATTGCTTTTACAATTCGAATTTTAGTATCTGTGGACACGTCTTTGTCCCTCATTATGGGGAACAGATCAGTTATGACTCTTATAATATATTACTCTGTATTTCTTAAAATGAGAACATTTATATTTTGTTATTCCTGTATATTATGATTAGGAATTACACGTATTACAAGGGAAACGTGTAATCCGAAGAGTTCTGTGAAACTTTCAAATTTCCATGTAATTCCATTGAATCCTTGAGTTCTAATTAAAGGAAATAATTATAACAGTACATTATAGCTACAGGCATAGTGTTTGTGTATGAAATGAACAACAAAACAGTGTAAGCCAACTAACTAAAAACAACTCGCCGTTGCCCACTCGTTATTGCGACTTGACTGTGGCTCGGTTCGATTCCCGGCGTGGGCTCTCGGCTATTCGATCCCGAGGTACTGGTGAAAGTGTGCCCCTCGCCATAGTGCCTAAACACCTTGAGGGTACAGAAAATCCTGTAGTGCAGTGACTATATTTGAAAGAAAGTAAATTAAAAAAAATAAAACAACGAGTTTTCCCAGGGCCATCAGCTTTAGTACGCTGCTATAAAATACCTGGTACCAGTTTTGAATACTCCACATATGATTATGGCAAAGTCACCTGTTATTCTTTGTGTCTGCAAAATACTCTGTAGCGTGACACGTCGCACTGATTTGCACACTGATTTATGTTTTGGGGAGGAGGAGGATTAGCATACGGCGCATTCGACACTAATCTCCATGTGCAGGGTGTTCGCAGATATGCGGGTAGAATTAGCGGACTCTCGTGTCCACGACACTTGGCAATTTTGATCTTTAAAGAAAGTTTCATTTGTTTCGAAAAAAAGTAATTAAATTTTTAGATTTCCCCGTTTTTGTCTAGCTGTCGTTCAATTTGGTAAAATATCTGTAACCAGCTCCTACGGAGTGTATTAAATGACAAAATCTTTTTTTAACTACTTGTCTTAAATAGTTTTCACGACGGCGTTTCAGTGTTAAATAAGACGACTTTATTTTCAGTGTAACTATGAAAACCGTTAGCCCATTTTCGCATTTACTGATTAACAACAACTTTTACTTGCTGCAGTTTTACAGAGTAATTGGTGTTCAGCATTGGAACCAAAAACTAAGGTTTTCATTTTTAAAATTTGGTTTTAAGAAACAAATACAGACTTTTTTATTGGGCATACTTTAATGCGAGCAACGTCTGGGGCATTAATTTGAAGGTGCGTCGCCTCGCAACCAATCGCAACGCACGATGACATCAGGGTGACGTCACTCGCGATCACCTGGGCAGACATGTATGTTGTTTTCGTTTTTGCCAGTGCGTGGAACCTTTTAACCTTGCTCTTAAATCCCCCGCACTGTCTATGGATTAACGGCAAATCCGACGCAATTACAATTCGGGCGGATGTCGACGAGCGCTCCATTGCGTTCTCGTTTTAATGGAGCTGGCCGGGACTGGAATTGAGTTGTGGGATGCGCCGAGACCTACGTCACACTGTGACGTAGGTTTCGGATGTGCGCGGCGCCCCATTGCGAGCGACATCTAGTTGCAGTCTGCACAGTGGCGAACAGATGATTTGTCGTGAGCAAAGTCGCAACTGGGTTCTGAATGAGTGGTCGAAGAAATGGCCAGATCGCGTGAAAGTAAAATTTAAAAACATTAGAACTGAAGTGATTTAATTGAAACTTTTGATCGCTGCCCTATGCTAAAAAGTACGACTCGTCGTAGTCCAGTCGGTATTGCTACTGGCTGTGGCTCGGCGGTCCCGGGTTCGATTCCCGGCGCCGGCTCTCGAAAATTTCGATCCCGGGGTACTGGTCGTTCCCCCTCGCA
>JAQGBY010004515.1:0-16467 GCA_034698785.1 Mycogona germanica | reverse complement strand
AGTGCAATAGGCCTGATATTGCAGGGACTCCTTCAACAGAACGCCGATGCCACCGTTGCAAAGGATCCATGACATTGAATAGTGCTTCTACTTCTATAAACCATCAAGAAAAAAATTGCTCTTAAAATTGTGCGCTTCACGGCAAATCTCTCGCTCTCTCAAATGAGCTTGAATGTAGCTACAGTGTCTCTGGAGGCGATGTCTATGTACCTGTGTGTACATGTACATTTTATTACGTGGACATGAGCTACTGCTGCGCTGAACATGCATCTTCAGCCCAACCGTTCTGGAAAGCGTAACCTTTTTTCCGTTACATTTTTGTTCATCGGGGGGATCAGTGTCCGCGCTAACACGAGGGCGACGCGCAAACAGACAAAAAAAAAGATTTCTTCCCGTTTTATTAAATGGTCAACGTCGCCTCGTCTTGCCTTATCGGTAAAATGTTTTTTGTTTCTTTTTCCCCCAACGTCTTCAACTAAAACCTGTTTCCACGCCTGGATTTCGTCATGCGGGACAAACCCAAAAGGAGAAGAAAAAAAACGAATAGTTCCCTGGAAATCTTCGGATTACAGTAATGGTGCTCCGTGAGTTGAGGTGAGGGACACCAAGTTTCTCGCAAAATGATATCCTCCTGACACCTGACTGAATACATTTTTGAATTGGGGAGAAAAGCTTTTCGGCGCTGCGGGTGGACGTTGCAGTTAAAGCGGCCTGATTTCCATGGATCGTTTGATCGTGAGAAAAGGTATCGCAGCTCAGACACCATTCAAGATGTCAGACCGGTCAAGATGACCTCAAGAAGAGAACCTAACCAACATCACAAAACCACCCGTGGTACTAGTTATCGATATTTAACCCAGGACCTGTTCTCAGTTTCGATTGCCGCGACTGATACCAACAAACTTATACAGCTAGTCGTATTTGAATACCAGAGAACATGGACCCGAATGGATTTAAGTGATCTGATAGAAATGGGCGTGGCTAAGGAAAAACGGAAGTCGCATGCTGTCATGCTCGATACTTTTCTTTTCGTTTGTTCAGATATTGTTCTCGTGCATGTGCAGAGCCTATGCGTGCAGAAAATATCTTTCCATTGCAAGAATGGAAAATATCATAGGCGTTACCTTCAAATTTGATAGGACCACAAACATTCCATACTTTATATATTTTTCTATGTACTAAAAGTTTGACAATTTTTTTTCTTTTAACCTGTTTGCCTTGGCGTTTACTTACGATAATCGAAATTTAATGGAACTCATGCTGTAGATTGTTCGGTAAATTTGTAGCCGAATGAAAATTATTTCAGATCTACATTTTGCGTATTTCTCGAGAAATCAGCCTTTGAAGTTTCAATAATTGACATCGCTTCGTCGGAAAATTCCAATATGGCGTCTCCACTTGATCAAAATGGCGCTGAACGTTCGAACGCCAATCACGTGCTACCATTGATGCCAGCGACATTTTTCACGCTAGATCCCGAATTTCTAATTATTTTTCAACTAATACCTCGGAATACAATTTCACAAAATTACGTCTTGCGACACCATTGCCATGACGTTCTAGAATGAGACGAACCTACAAGTGTTAAACAGAGTTTTTTTTTAAAATATATTAGACGATACTTTTGCAGCCATGACGGGGACTGTCGAGCAGAGCGGGATATTTCTCTAGTTATATAATAGAAAGATGCAATCGCTATTTGCCTTTGGAGGTTGAATTTAAGTTCCAAATGGTTTGGAACACAACACACACGGCGCTTAAACATTTCGTTCGGCAATTACGCGGAATCGAACTTAGAAATTCACTCAATGAATTGACGCGCCCAATTTCAACACGGACCAGATTCATGCCCAAGGGGTCGAACGGCAAACGGTCTAGAGCACCTCTCTGGCACATTTGGGGGATGAAAAATTGCAGAAACCAGATTTTGCGACCGCAAATACAGATACAGCACCAATATTTATGGAATATGCAGCAAGTGGGTCATAACCAGTGTCACCATATGGGCCGCGGCTCATAATTGAACAACGAGTATCAATTAAATATATGCGATCAAATGAATCTGAAGTAGTCCGCCAATTACACCGCCGGAAAACTGATATGTGTTCGGAGATATAGCTGATTCGGTATTGGGCAATTAATTTGTGTATTTGTTTATCCTCTAGAGCCCTGTAACTATCTCAGAATTTAATTTGAAGAATGGATCGATTGCCCATTTTTTTGTGAAGAGGAACAGGACTTTATTAAAAAGTAAAAATCTTCCATTTTATTTCGCCTCTTGTTTAAATTTAAAAAATAATTTAAACATCGCGGCGAAACAAAATACAAAGAAAAAGGTGAACAAAAATAATTTGTTTGGTGAGACTTCTATTTGCAACTGCGTGCATCATCTTAAGAAAGAAATCTATAGGCATAGGCGCTAGTTTTGCGTCTTCGAGTCATTAGTACTCGTTAGAAGAAAAGGATTTTGCCGGTGGCATTTCGGGCAAAAAGATAACAATTGCAACCTAGAAACCGATTCATAAAGATTGCGCAACATTCGGCCGATAGAACGCCGAGCAAAATTGCACTAAAAAATAACTAAATGCTTCGTAGTCCTCCTCGAGCATATTTATACAGCGAGAATAATAATTAGTGACCCAATTAGTGGCATTCTAACGAAATAGAGAGAGATACATGTACACCATTTTGAGAACGACTGGCCGGGAGACCAAAAGGGTATTTACTCAAAGAGATCCCGGGGCAAAACGCCTTCAACTAAACAGGTATATTGTAATACGGTGTCATGGTAATTCTTGCTCGTCGTCAGGGCCGGATTAAGCCCTGTGGGGCCCGAGGAGAAGTTCGCGAAAAACACATAATTTGTAAGCGGTACAACAAACACCGACAAAGCCAAAGAGCTCATATGGAGTGATTCTGTATTCTAAAAATTATTAATAATCCCACACGCTAGATGGCTTCCAGCTAATGCCATAAAACAGAAAGTCAGAAGGTATTAATTTGTGTCATAAAATTATTATAATATTTTCTTTTAAGAAAATTTGTGTAACTCACCAACGAGAGTTCTTTGTCGATCTAACGATGTTGTCAAGAAAACAATGATGTCGGTTCGTTCGTCCCACCAACAGTCCACCACAAAAAATTCAAAATATCGTCAGCTCGACGCACTTTATGCACAAATTATTAGCGACAAATCGTAGATGACAGGTCCAGTTCGAAAAATCAAAATTCTAAAGGTGTTTCAGGAGATTTGTTGAAATCGAAACAGGTGAGTCGGTGACCGGTCGACGAACAAAATGAAATCCTTATTCCGGAGCGAGTTCTGTGGGTTCACGGCAAATCGGTGGCAAATTCACCGGTGATCTATCGGAAGTTTACCAGCGTTCACGGGCTGAATCGGTTGCGCGGCAAAAACGCAACGAAGGCACAGAGAGATGCACACTCACGTTACAAAACGAAAACTCGCGGCCGCGTCACTCACCAAGCGAGCATGCAACTGCGCTCTCTCGTTGCTCTTTCCGTTGTCCTTTCGGAAACGTTACTCGTGGGCTGGCTATACGAATCAGGTGTATGTATGTGTATGGAAAGATCTCTTTTTTTTTGGAATGAGGAATCGCGCTCTGAACGCGCGTATGAGGCGATACGCACACTCTCGGTTGTGAAGTGTGTGTGTGAACGAGTGAGCGATGGCGCTCCCGGCGGACAGAAAATGCACACACACATACGTTCTACACACGAGGGAAGGTAAGAAATTCCGCCCCCGTCTCCATTCACCAACCTGATTTTTTTAAATTATCAAATAAATACAAAATATTTATATAAATTGATTGATGGACTACAATCGAGGAGTGGGGTCTCGTGTGGTGTAATGATTAGCGTGTCGATCTATTATTCCCGTGATGACGGGTTCGATTCCCGACCGAGACTTTTGGAATTTTTCGGGTTCCTTCGCAATGGAAGTAAACCCTTGGGGACCCGTGTCTGGACGATTTCAGGTACACGTTAAAGATCCCGACTTATGTTGGTAATACTAAAAATGGGCAAATGGCAAATGGGCTTTCCAAATGTTTCACCGATCATAATATTCCATTTACACGAAACATGCTTCAAGTTGCTCGAGAAATTTCAATTGTGCTTGAGATTGGAGCAAATTGTTCTTCGAGATCGTGCTCATCGTGAGCTATACAAATCACGTGCTCGAATCTTATTAAATGTTGAACGCACCCTCTCAAGAACATTTGAAAAGTTTGAACACAATTGAGAGTTACGAATTGTCATTCGAGATTGCCTTGTGTTTTTTTTTGTCGAAGCACGGACGAGCCGATTCAGTTCAATGTTTAAACGCACCTTGCTAAGCATGCTTGGAATAAGTATGCTTGACCAGTGTAACTAGGATATAACCAGCAAAAATGAGGAAGAAAATATGAAATCACTATCGCTTCGAAAATGTTGAAATAAAATGATTTAAGCAAGTGGAAAATAAGTTATAAATAGGATAATTCAACAATTACAAAATTGCAAATGATTTTGTTTTTTGAAAAAATATTAGTAAATGCTTAGCAACATTTTTCGTGATTACTTTAATCGTACGAATGCAGTATACGAGTGAAATTGCATGAACCCCTTTATATTTTCTTTTCATTTTATCGATGCTATGGAAATAAAAACGATGACATTCCATGTATAAAAATATACGTATAATCGACATCATCATTATAACCATATACGAATTGTTTTCAATTTGTTTTATTTTTATTTTCAAAAAGAGCTCTGGCTTTCACATTTTTGAAATTGTTTGGTGCGGAACTGCAACACCCAATATAGCATCATGAAATTCTATCCACGACCATTTAAACTGTTTTGTCTTACACAGAACCGATAGCTAATATGTGATCCACTCTCGAAGAAGGAATTCGTTCATTCGCGACATCGGTGATAATCAGGTGAGGGGTGGGTTAATTGAACGCAGCACTCAGCTGGCGGAATTGGCGCATCAACCTGTTGCAACTCGGTGGCTGTGGCGCCGCTGACACACTAAGGGAAAACTTGAATGGTTGGGGGGAATGTGTCGAACCAACACACACACACACAAACCGAATGACTATCCACAAAACAGACACACTACTGAACCACATACGAAGAACTTGAACAACGGAACAAATAAAAAGAAATTCTAACAACTTTTTGTTAAGACTCTCCTTTGAGATGTTACAATGAGTAGATGTTTCGTGATCAACCTCGATATCGAGATGGTCGAATCATCTCGCCACTACGTCACGGAAAAATTGACGCGTGGCAGTCACGTTAATTTTATTTTGTTTTAAATTCAATATTGACAATCTCGTCTCGTCTTAACGGAAAAAATGCATGAACGAGGGGAGAACCAGCGTTCACACTTGTAGTGAGTGAATAAGGAATTCTACAAAAATTTCCCTGAACTAATTTCCTCTTTTTTTTGCAGCCGCGCAGATAATGCTAATCGTATCCGGTAATGAATCGTAATTTTATCTGCGATCGTTCTAGAGACCGTGATGGTCTCCGCTCGGTGTTCGAGCGGATAGTTCCCGACAGAAATGATTGTCGGTTAATCGGTTTTGGTTTCAGTTTTCTGGTCGCGTATTTCGTTTCGTATTGTCACAGCCGCCATTTTGTATTTATCAGGTCAGTCTGTTATGCGGACTCATCGTGTGTCTGTCATCTGACGGCAGGGTTGCAAATTGTTAGCAAAATTTTAATTCGTGGAAAATCTGTGAATAGAACGTGTATAAAACTATCGAGCGAGATCGATGGTTTTCAGATAATCGATCTGTGAAGAACAAACCGAGCGCATGCACAAGAATGTGAGTGGGTTATTTATTAAGCACCCTAAAATTATTCGAAAACAAAAAGTGATTTGTCATCCCAGTGACGCTGCGTAAAAAGTGGTTTCAGACAAATCAGCGTTGATTGGTTGATTTCGCGAATTAGGACAATACTAGATCTGGGTAGGACGGAAAATTGAAACTGGTACCAGACTAGCTTTTAATAAATCTCACAAGTTTCAAGAAATTTAATTTTTTTAAATTTGATAGGCTAGTAATAATAATCTAATAATTTAATCCTAAGTTTCGATCTGTCCGATCGGGAGTTAGCTTACGAACGACTCGAAGAAATGTAATAAAATTGTATCTACAGTCAGATTCCTCAAATTTGTAGTCTAACGACGACATTTCAGATATCGATTTTCAGTATTTCTCGATATTTTTATCCATTTATAGTTTCTTAAAAAACAACCCTTCGCCATAAAATTTAAATATGGTGAATTATTATATTTTAAATTACGATTGCTCAAAATAAGATGTCCTTAATTACCTGTGTACTCTATGCGAAGGAAGTTATTGTTATTGTTAAGAAATCTCATCCTCATGATGAAAGTTAATTTTTACCAGCAGTGAAGATGAATAAATTCATCTAGTCAATTGCGAAATGTCATTTGTTTAAAAATTCCCAAGCGATTATTAGCTTCGTCTATTTTGTTACAATCCCATTCAAAATATCACAATCAACACGATGAAGGAATTTTTAAAAAATTGAAAATCTCAAAAATAAGCATCACTTAAGGATTGAAAATTGTCGTTTTGGTTTGCCAGGATAGGAAAAACCAAAGTCCTTATACATGTAAACCAATACCTCATCAACACATGAGAAGCGAGATGTAGGTCTACCCACTAATCCAATCAACATTCTCGCCACCGTTCAAAAAAAAAAAAATTCCACGTTTTCATATCCAGTCTCGAAGTGTTTCGAGCAGCAAACGCACCCACAGCCAAACATCTATCAGATACCCAGACGATGCCATCCAAAAATTAAGAGGCACCTCTTACGTGTCGATGTACTTCGACATTTCCAGACGAAAAGCCGGTATTTAATATTACGACGACTCTATATCTAAATACACGAGTATCTCAATTATTCGGTTAGTCTCGCTTCAACGTAGCAAAGTGGCGCAGTAGGACAGCGCGCAATCAAAGGGCGCTTCTCGTGGCGAGAAAAATGATAGAGGAGACGAGAGGAAGAAAAAATATCCATTGAGATAAGTGATTTGCAATAAAACAACGTCGGATAGATATCTACGAGAGAATGACAGACTCAATTTAGCTACTTATACAAATTCATCCGCCTTAGATCTTCCGGACACCAGTTATTAAAAAAAGAGAGGGGAGAAACGTTCTATAGGGATGTCTCTATTTGAATTTTAGAAAATCGTCTGAAATAATCCTAAGAATCGTATGAATTTTATTTTAATAATAGAGCAATTAAATACCCACATTTTGGCTATTTCGGTTTTTGTTCGAAAAATTTTCTTTCGATTTTATATATTTTGGAAGTTGTGCGCGTCACTTTTCTTTAGTTCCAGATGCGCGAAATCTTGTTGACATCTGATAGTTGCGCGTTTCACTTTCTCGAAACATTTGAGACGAAGATTTTGTTTGATTATTTGGTGAACATATATATCTGGAAATAGAATTAATAGTCCTTTCGAAATTTGTCGTTAAATAAACAAATAATAAATAATAAAAAATAAAAAAATTGTGGTCGTCGCGAATTGGATTAAGTTAGGAAGATCGACCACAATCACATTACTGTACACGTTTACTGTACTGTACATGTATTTGTGCTGATTTATCCCCACTCCAACCCCTAGCAACGACAATTGGAATCAAATTATGCAAGCCTACACCGAGTGACACAGAATGAGAACAGCGCCGACTAGTGTTAATGTGAAGCGCGACTCGGCACTGGTTTAATACGAAACGATAATGATAATAATAATATAATTTATTTCTATATCGTCAACCATTAAGTTATTATTTTATTTTTTTGTGATTATCTCGTCGTGCCAATTTCTTTTTCTTCAGAATTGGCACTTTTGACTTGATTTCAAGGGCGGGACAGTGGTTGAGTAAACAACAGATGTGGAGCAGTATACGTTTAGCTAAATCCCATTTAGGTACAACCAACCTTGGAAATTCTCTATTTAAAAAAATACATTTTCTAGTGTCCACATTCCACCATGTACTTCAGTACTTCGCGGCAATCATAACAAAAAATGATGCTGTAGCATCACTGCGAGCATCTCGATGAGGCAAGCGAAGAAGAACAATTCGGGAATAAATTAATTTCGCAATAAACCGGTAAAGTGTGTACGCAATCTCGATCGCCAATGACCAGCATGCAAAAAGGTCATGATCCTCGGACTTCATATCCACATATTGCGGAATCTTCAGAAGAATTCGAGTACAGTAAAATAAATGATTAAAACATTTTCTAATTGTGAAAGTGTATACAACGTGAACAATATGTTATACATCAATTTTTAATTGAAGTCCATCTTATCCCGAAATGGCAGGCATTCCTTACAAATACTTGAAATAAGAATACCTGTCTTGGTGTAACCTTACGTTGATTGTTGGTAATCAAAGCTAATCATGAGATATCGAAATATTTTGTGCCCACTGCATACAAAGTAAGAAACCGAATAGATTGACTGTTTTGGTAAAGGTATCCGAGTTGGGCTTTATCGCTAGGCGGAGCATATTTTGCCACTTTGCTGGTGACGTGTTCGTTCTCTTAGTTTTACAAACAATTGCTTATAATTTCGAACATCAGTATTTTCTTGTTCAATGTAGTATACAGTCATTGTTTACTCAACCAGAAAAACTGATGCCGACCGAATCTGGTCAGTACATAATGTATACATGGCGTAATATATTCTAAGGTTTTATGATAATCATATGCAGCTTGAGGGTTTTTTCTTGCGTCGTAATTTTGACACTGGTCAATAAATTGTGCGGGAGATTACAGGCCCCGCGTCATACATAGCAAGACATTCCCAGTGCATACTGACCAGCGGTCAGGGTCAACAGCACTGAAAATGTCAAGTCTGTTTAGAATTTTTCAAAATTCCTCGAGTTATGAACCACGCCGTTTCATCTGGCTTCAACAAGACTGGTTGAGCGGCAAATCATATCCTCATGAGACGAACTACGATATGACTACATGACAATAATCCTAAAGGTTTTTTAAAAAATTATTTTTAATATCCGCCTCGGCGTTAACTAAATTGGAATACAATTTGAGTTGCAGATAGTTCCGCACATTTGTAGTTGAGGGCTATTTCAGATCCCGATTTTGTGTATTTCTCAAGATATCGGTCGTTGAAGTTTTAAACATTGTCGATCGCGTCCTCGGGAAATTCAAATATGGCGTCTCCACTTGACCAAAAATGTCGCTGTTGCTCTCACGTGTGCCAATCACGTGCTACCAGTGATGCCAGCGACATTTTCCACACTAGATTTAATTAATACCTCAGAGTACTATTTCCGAGTTTATAAGGATATATTCTATGCGAAAGTACTAACTGATAGCTCGGGTCTGAGGAGGAATCTCGGTGGCGTAATGGTTAGCGTGTTGAACTGCTATTACCGTGATCGCGGGTTCGATTCCCGACAGAGACCTCTGGAATTTTTCGGGCGAGAGAAATTCCTACACACGCCGAGGGACCCGTGGATGTACGATTTCAGGACGACCTCCTGCTCCTGATAACAAATATCTCATAGCTCTGGTCTGAGGAGGCTGCACAAGATGATATCGAAAAGTTGAACGGACCCAACGTCATGAACCCCAGAATTCATTATGGTATAACTTGTTTGGTCCACCCTCGTACGCGGAAAAATAAATATTTGGAAGTATTTTGAGCAGGTTAGACCCGCGTATCAACGACCAAGATGTAGGAGATCGATGGGAACACGGCAACAAATCATTCTACCACACACGATTACCTGTTTGCGGTGAACACAATCTACGAGTACAAAAACCCGGGTTCAGGTGACCACTAGCGGAGATAAAGAGTCCAACGCACTCCAAGACTACCTTGAAAATTTTAATTATCTGACAACAGGGGGCTTCGTTTATCTGTTTCACTGGACAGTATTGGAGAATATGTGCGTTATAGATACGAGAAAATACCATATTTTGTTTCAATTGTTTTAAACATTATTGTCTAGTAAAAGCCGAACCAAATTCTAATCCAATATGAATTAATTTTAGTAGCAATTTAAAACATTTTCACATGATTAGTTCTCCAGCCAAGCTGTGAGACATCACTGGTCAAATTTTGTGATTTAAAATGAATACAGCTGAAGCTGTGGTCAAACACTAAAGTGACCGTAAAAACATTCGACGGCCAACAGCAACCACAAAAATACCAAAACTGCGAAACCGACCTACATGTACTAGTTTATCTTCTGAACTAACTGATTGCCATTTTCTTTAAATTCGTTACACGTTCGAAAACAGCTCGTTCTATCTATCTAGTTTTCATACGGAAAAATAGCAACTCAGCTTGGCAGGGAATAATACAATTATATTGGTTACGTGTCAAACGCCACCAGGGGGCGTAAGTCTAAAACGGCAATTATATCGCGGAGACCTGCTGTACCGAACCGAGCTGACAATTTACCGTATTAAACATTGATTTCCATAAAAATGTGTAAACAAATATAGAAACCCCCTTCGCTTGGTTGTTGTTATTTTCTAATATTTTTTAAAACTCTATTTTGGCATAAGATAACGTTATAACACTGTTGTTGTAAAAAGTCTAGAAGCGTTACGCGATATAACATCATGGCAATGGTGCCGCAACGCGAGATTTAAAAATTAAAACATTTGGATTGCCAAATATTTGTCAAATGAAATATCACGAAAATGAATTTTCTTCATAAATTTTGAAATATTACTCTTATTTAATTACAAATTTACGGAACTATCAACGGCTCAAATTTTATTCAATTTCGTTAAGCCGTTCGTAAGTAAATAAAATATCAGACCAGGGCAGATAGAACAAACTTTCTGGATTATAATATAAAATTTTAGATTTAATGAATTTAAAAATAAAAATATCAGACTTTTACAAATATCTGTGCAATGGTACATAGTTTGTGCACAAAGTCAACACACCTGTCACGCAATGTATATTGTCACCGGCTGATATTCGACCAACCCGGCCAATAAATACCGAATTTTATAGAAAGCCCCTAATGAGACATATCAGGTGCATGCAGCGGAAACGAGTTATGAATTGTACCATATTGTAATTATCGTCAGCTGCATTGACCGAAGTCCATATATTGAATGACGAGTTCTTCTTTGAAAGAGGACTCTAAAAAATAACATGGGGTTTTCCATACGAATGCTTCTTTTTATTGTATGAGGAAGTGGCTGACAATGGCCAAAAATTAAATAAAAATTGTCGATATGCGTGCGCATCATTGTGATTGGTGGTTGCTGCTGTATGGATCCCGGATGTTTTTGCATGCTCTTGAAATTGATTTCTAAATCGCTCTTCTTCCAAAGGAGAACCAGTGTTTACGACTCACCGAACAAACATTTTTGCATCATTTGAAAAAATACTATATTATTTAACCTGCACATCGTAATCATCATCCAATCAATAAAACTAAATATAAAAATGTCAATATGGCTAGGACACCACCACTGGTTTACGTCGGGAACTGATGAAAATGTGACCCTCAGCACCAAAAGAGTTGGAGAATCTCCTATAGTGATATCCACAGCAGTGATTTAAGAAAAGGTTGAATACGATTTATTATAATTTTTTTAAGTTCACTGGTAGCGTAATATCACTGCAAGCTTTTCTGTACCTCTCTTGGTGCTTAGGCACTATGTGAGGAATTTATAAAAATTAAAAAAATTCTATAGAGCATAATAATTCGGTCTTTGGCTATTGGAAACGCAGCAAAATGCGAAATGGGAATATCGATGATCGCACAGAATAAACACCTCCGAGAGGGACCATACCAGTACCTCACGAAATTGGACAATAGAAACCGGTCAATCCGGTAAACGAACTTGCAAAATAACGAAGTCATGACGTGCAGCTTTTATTCTCATCCTATATAGAAACTGTCGTTACGCCTCTCACGGGACCCTGCGTACAAAACGTGCCGTGTGTAGCTAATAGAGAATATAAATCTGGTGAAATCAATTACAGATGAGCGTCTTAATAATCTGCGAATCTCGTAATTGATCGTATTTCCACGTATGAAAAAAAAATACACGCGCAATGTAGGTCAAAAACTCACCTAAGACCTTTAAACCGAACAGGTGAGTTCCCATTACACAATCTTGTATCGCGTTATTACGTGGTCAATGACCGTTTTTGACCACTCGGTTAATATGTTTGTCAACAAGTGGTGATCAACATTTCATTTTTAATAATTCTCCAAATATTTTTTTAAATTATTATTCTCTGTAGTGTATATTACTATAGGATCTTCTGTACCCCTCTTGGTGCAAGGCATTAATAATATATAATAATATTAATTTAAGAAATCGCTAACTTTGTCTTGGAGCATAATAATCTATCAATTGTATTCGTGCGGGTGAAAACACCATCACATGTTTCGAATAAATTGAATTTGAAATTATTATTTGTGACAGTTACAATGATGGCAACAACAGGTGACGTTGCATGGTCTTCACAAATTCAAAAAAGGGTTTTCTGGAAATGGCGCCAAATGAGATAAGACGGGCTGCGCTATTGTACATTAATATCTTCTAATATTATAAATAGCGATTAAAAAATGTACTTCGCAACCCCAGAGGCTGTTGAAACTGCAGACGGTGGGCAAATCAGGGTCATTCAGGAATCGAACACGTGATAGCTAAGCGCTAATACCCGTGAAGTCGTCGGGCATGACTAGAATGACGTCAAATTTCTATCGTTGAATCAGCGCGTCCGCGTCGACGTCTATTGATGACGTTGCAAATTACGTTCGCGTTGGCTTGGGGGAGCTTGGACCATCGATTCTCCGGTACCACCCCTTCAATGCAACGAGTATGAATACATTTCGGGTTTTTTTCTCTTTCGTATCTATCCAATTCGTGGCTTTGAAATGAGTGGATTATTTTTAGCAGCATTCGTTACACGTACACGGGACACGCAAAAACGCTATTAGATGGACCTTGAATTGATTTGTTGTCGTTTAAATAGCCATGCACGTTAACTGGAATCGTATTCGAAGTTAATCGCTTGAGAATAAATATCAGACGATTTATTTTCGTTATGCACGCTTAACGAATTTGCATCAATCTCAAACTTATTTTGATTATTCTCGTCATGAAATTTTGGAAAGTGTTTTCATATGTTCACACAACGAGTTCTCAAATTTGTTAACGAACTAGAGATATTACCCGGTCTGCTCGTTTAAAGTATTTTCCAATATATTTTTTAAAACTCTGTTTTAAGGTAAATTAAACATTGTAGTTTTAGATTCGGCACGTGTAATAACGTCATGGCAATTTGATTTTGAGAATCAAATTTGAAAAACCAAAATGCACCACCTGGTATTTAGTTGAATAATAATTAGAAATTCGGGATCCAGTGTGGAAAATGTCGCTGGCATCAATGGTGGGCGCTCGAATGTTCAGCGCCATTTTGGTCAAGCGGGGACGCCATATTGGAATTTTCCGACAAAGCAATGTTAATGCTTAAAACTTCAACGGCTGATATCTCGAGAAATACTCAAAATCGAGATCTGAAATAACTTGTACTCGACTACAAATTTGCGAGACTATATATAGTTCAAATTTCATTCAATTTCGTTAATCCGTTTGTAAGTAAATGTCAAGGCGACCAGTTTAAAAAAATATTTTCTAAAGATGACAATCTTTTAGCATTAAAATACAGATGCCTCAAAAACATTACCACAAATTCAAGATGGTGTCAAATACGTTTTTACCTTAGTTTCACCAATTTCTCACAAGACGTCGCTAAGATTGGCGCTACCTTGACAAGCAAAAATTAAAATTTCTAAGAACTAAAATGCTCCAAGTTCGATAAACTTCAAATACCTTTTCATGAAAACGGAACATCAAATTAAAAATAATCCTTATTTATACGTGCATTCATGGGAACCAATCACCATTGCAGTCTGATCATGGAAATCTTTCACCATTTCACATGATTTCTTATCACTTACTGCTTATAATACTGTTTGTGCGTGCATGGAAAAAAATATATTGTATATTATTAAACTTCGTTTCGATTACTGTTCGTCTTGCCAAGCTAGGCAATTAGGATAAAAGAACGAATGCAGCGTCGATGGTTTATTAAAGCGCGTTAATTCACCGCCCACACACACAACCTCATGCTCATCAAACCATATTTGCTTACATAGTTTATTTAAACAAACAGAACGGAACAGTCGTTATTATAACATTGCTGGCAGAAATAAAATCTGCTAATCCAGCAGAGCGTGAACTGACACCCCCATTGTTAAAATACGAAATATATATCTCGTACTGGTGATTACAGGGCAGATACATACTAAATTATCTTTCAGTGGTATGTTCATATTGGTCGACTAATTCAGGTTCGAATTTCAGTAGGTACAGCAAGCAACTATTGAGGTATATTTTATAATCACCAGTTGGATCAGCGAAGATTCGCTGATCCTTCTGTGAAACGATTATGCAAATAAGTGGTGCGAGACGATGATTTTTTCAAAAATCTCTGTCAAGCATCTGGGTTAAAAAAGCTATTTATAGTTATTAACCAAAATTAAATAAAATAAAATCGTTGATACGTTTAATCAAGAATGTCGGTAATCGGACTGGGTTTGGATATTTTACTGACAGTTGGCGTTCAATAGTGAATCACATTTCAGATTGAAATAGTAGAAAACAATTTTTTAATGACGTACTCGTATTCTTTTTTTTAATGTAAAGAGATTAAAAATTAATGAGATACAATTGAGTTATTCTTGCGTTCTTGTATTGCTCGAATTTAATTATGAATAGAATTATGTTTGGGAAAAATCTTAACCGGGTAACCTTCTTAATTGTATACGGAATTGAACAAGATTAACAATTACAATATCTTCGTGGTAAAAAATAATATTAAAAACAAAACAATAGCAAAATTAGATGTAAACAACATTCGTTCAGATCGTTTTGGCTCAAGAACGCAACCTGTTTTAATTTCTAAGTCCTATTTCAATATTGTGTCGGGTTTGTGTACATAGTATCATTTGCATACTTGTAGACACATGATATGGAATAATGGCCTGTCCATGAAGGCAAAGACCTGAGCGAAAAACACGACCTTGTCGGGAAAAAAGGTTTGGAAGACAAACACCAGAGCTTTAAACTACAGGTAAAACCTCCCGAATGAGTAGATTACATTTGAAGGGCGTGACCCGTAGAACGCTCTCCTTTATTGGTTTGTTGAACTCCCAGCTACAACCTGTAGCATAATATCTATCGACCGCACACAAATAAACACAATAAAACAAATTAAGACGTCCCTTTTTGAAACATCTTGTTTACTCGCTTGAGATATTTGTTAAGGGGGTCCGCCAGCTCTTTCAGTCTCAACCAACCCCTCCCCTCCCCAGAAGACAATCTGGCAATTTTACCTAGCCTAGGCTTGCTACGTATAGATTGGAATCTTCAACGTACTTCATCTCCTGTCCTTCGTGCTCCTGTCATCGTTTTGAATATTCGAGTATTCAATGGGCGCGTCCAATAATTAAGTGTCTGTTAAGGATCGAAGCGTTTGCAGCAAATGGTCCGTATTATTATTTTTTCTTAACTACACATACAGTTATTCTAAACGTTTCAAGCTCAAGACAGAGAAAGTTTTATGTGCAAAATAATAACAGCAATAAACTCCCAATTAACGAACACACCCAATCGCCGATAAAAAAATATTCGGAGGCGAACCACTCTACGATTTCTGTAAACTCAAAAGTACAACAATCCGTGTCGGATCCGAGCGTCTCAATTTCCGGTCGGATCTTGACAATGTCGGGTTGGACCGGGTCAAGACGTGTTGAGGATTCCCGTTTGTTCACGCCAGAGCCAAATTCAAAGTGGACGAGATCATCGAAAGAGTGATCCTCCCCTCAAGAAACGTCGTCCATCTTGAATTATTCTTGAACACAAAAAAGATGAAAGCAAGTGGCCTTAATTTTTTTTATTTTCGCGATGATGGAGAAGAGGAAAAAAAACCCGAAGCATGATCGACGCAACATTTTTTTCGTCATCCCCGAGACGAAAATGGGGCAAAAAAAGGCCTTCCCAGTCATGAATTTA
The DNA here is from genome assembly GCA_034698785.1 of Mycogona germanica. Classification (NCBI taxonomy): domain Eukaryota; kingdom Metazoa; phylum Arthropoda; class Diplopoda; order Chordeumatida; family Chordeumatidae; genus Mycogona; species Mycogona germanica. The sequence goes on along the minus strand of JAQGBY010004515.1, from coordinate 309 downwards.
TTGGAGGTCACAGCAAAACACCTGTATGTTTACGGTTCTCGTAAGGGCCGGTTTGGAAGACGGCTACGGACTCATTGCGTTTTTCTTTTTTTTTAAATCGCCAACGGGCGCTGCGTCGGGGCGGGCTTATCCGAAACGTCAGGTCGATTTACGGGCTCTCAAAAATTCTGGCGAGCCACAAACAAGGTTAACCTGATAGCACGATATCAGGATGTGCATTTTGGTCTTTCACATTTGATTCTCAACATCAAATTACGTCATCTGCGCATGCGCACAATCAACAATTCCACTCAATCGATGGTTTTGAGG
>JAQGBY010004514.1:0-16474 GCA_034698785.1 Mycogona germanica | reverse complement strand
TTTTAAGTTTAAAGCGAAAGGGAGATTATCCAGAATTTGGTAAGGGTTATTTTAATATTAAATATTGAAAATCGAGAACTGATATTTCGTCGAATTATGATGGTTTACAAACTGTATGCTAATTTGTATGCAATTTCATTAAGTCGTTCATGAGTTAGTCTCCGGACATGAAAATCAAAATCTCTGTTTTATAATTGAGGATATGGTGTCCAGTAAAATAAAGAGATATGTTGCAATGTTATTTTTCTAAACGTTAGAAACGATAAGTCCGTGCTGGGTGGGAATCAACAAGCCATTCTCACAACCGAGCTGCGGCGGGTCGCACAGGAATTTTTTCTACTAACTGCGAATTTAAAAGTTTTTTATGTAAATGTAATTCCAAAATTAAACCCAGGTAACCTTCTTTGGTCTCAGGAACTATTGTACGAGAAAAGAACGAAGGTGTTTTAGGGGGGAAGCAAAATTCCCTGTTCTAAGTTTTTTCTGTAAATAGCCGCCTCTTTATTTGTATAAACTTGTCAGCGAATTTTTCTGAAAAATACCGCCTTTTATAGGCGATATCGAAGAAAAAAATTTCCTGCCTTGATTGTTGTTGGGGCTCTGAATAGGGTTTCGGATTCCTCTGTGCATTGCCCTCTCTTGACATGGCCACGGAATACCTTTATTTTGTGACTATACGAGTGTGTTGGGGGTCTATGAATAAAATGCACTGTTGTGCACTTTTAGGGATTCTTTTTTTCAATTTTGTTTCGCATCTTGAACCGTCATTTCGTTGAGGTGGTCCGACCTACGCCTCTTGTTCGGTGCCAACGTGCTCGATTCTATAGTGCTGACGTTGTTCTTCCCCTCGAACAAAATTTATTTCTGGCAACATTCCGTCTCCATTTCTTTAGTCGGTTCAGGGGCTTTTCAGGTGAGACGTGATCGTCTTCCTGGTCTAAACTTGAAATCAAAATGGGCTGCGCGTTATGGTGCGTTTATGGTGGGCACTTTGGTAGATGGATGACGGAAGGTTGCAATTATCACCGTTAGTGGCGCTTACATCCCAGTTTGCGGCTAAGAGCGCGGGGAACGCGACAGACAAGTAACTGTTAGACTGAAAGGAGTCAAAAGATATCAATAGTTATTGGTCGGTTTATCTGACAAAGCCCAGTTAAAATCAGGACACTACAAATCAGGTTTCAATAGGTAAATTACGTTTACGTTTAGTCAGCGAAAATGGACATCGGTCCCAGTAGCTTTTTTGCTTTGACAAAGACGGTTCCTCTAACCACTCGGACTCGGTCCCTTAACAGAGCCCCAAAAGTAGCTCCTCGAGTTCGAAAAACTGTGCTTTAGTGACTTTAGCGAGATCACAGAGTAAGAAGGAAGCGCTAAGCTAAATTCCATATACCATTTGAATGATTATTTAATTTCATTTGAATGTTGGAATTAAAAATTTTCTTGCTTTTTAATTTCTGATTTCCTTTAATTTTTACAATCTTTATTTCAAACATGTGTAATTGCTTACAAATTATTTTGAAACTTCATATAAATTTACGACACGTCCATTCGTCAAATTCATCGATTTACTCTGGAACATTACACTGGCGCACCTTTGACTGTTTTTCCATTAAGATATTAAAAGTCATAAAAAAATTTCAGTCGGATTATGGGTCCGCTTTTAATTCAGCACAGTAACTGAATAAATGACTTTAAAAATTAAATTATCATTTTTTAATTTTAACTAAACAAAAAAAAATGTTATGCCGTCTGCAAACCAAGTATTTCGAATCAAGGCTTTGTTGAGACTTTTCTCAAGACTAGAAATTGTCGAGACGTGCTATGAAAATATCGAAGAGATTCCACCGCAGTTTCCCCGATTAGAAGAAAGAAAACACAAAGACGATATTCCGAGTTTTGTCTCACATCCAGCACCACCTCGGTTCCATTTTGCACATTCAATAAAAGTGGTGTTCTCATCACACTTACCAGAGAGAGAGCGCCACAAATGTGCTCCAGAAAAGCAATCTTTAAAAAAACTGGTATCGTCCACAGAAAAAGGACGAAAAGCGCAGAGGTTCTCAAGCGTCTCATCTTACTAAAAAGACTCGGCTCAATTGCATAATCGTAAAGTGTTGGTATCGCTGTTCGGTCGTTTTTATTTTTATTTTGGCGCGTAACCCCTTTTGGCGTCATCCTTTCTGATGCACAGCCCCCTCTCCCCCCTTTACAGTGAATGCCGACAGACACCCCCTCCCAAATATCGTCGCACATTTATTCGGAGAGCACAGCCCATCGTTTTCTGCCCGTTGTTGTTGTTTGCGGTGGCGGTGGGGGGTCGGAGGGGGTCGGGGGGGATCGGGGGGCCCGGCGCAAACTGCAACAAAAAAATGTATGGCAGCAGGTACAAAGAGAATGTTGCCGAATATGTGTATTATGTACCTCGCGTATTCTGTTTATATGGAGAGCAAATTTTTTTTTCTGGTGGAAAATGGTCTTTTTTTTGTGTTTTGGCAGCGTGTCGGGACGGCAGCGGTGCGCTCCGCCAAAGCTCGGGGAACTTTCGATGCCGCCAAAGGTCAGCCTCGTAATGGAATGGCACAGACTTACATTGGGGGGGTGGTGGGTGTAGGAGAGGTAAGGGGATTTCTAATTCGATTACCGTCATTTTCGTCGTACGTGGCGCCTGGCAACATGGCCCGCAGTGTCAATCTCATACCGCTCGGCGCAATGGCCGCACCGGGTGAGCATCAAGTACTGTACCCGCAGTAGCTCAGTTGGTTTTGGGAGACGGCTGCGAGAAATTTGTTCCTGGGCCCACATTTTGGTCTTTCAAATTTGATTCTCATCCTCAAATTACGTCATCTGCGCATGCGCACAATCCCCCAATTACGCGCAATTTGGATTGTGCGCATGCGCAGATGACGTAATTTGAGGATGAGAATCAAATTTGAAAGACCAAAATGTGGGGCCTGGTCCGGTGCAAATTCCCAGCAGAGATTTCCGGAATTTTTCGGGCGAGAGTAATTCTTAAAAAATAAATGATTGTTAAGGGGGTTTACCGCTTGATTTAACCGCTCAAAACCCCTCAGAAGGCGACCTGGAAATTTTGCATACCTAAGCTGTCCTAGGAAAGGGATCTTTAATGTCCCGATATCGTACAAGTACGGCTCATGATTTTTACTTCTATTCCGAAAGAAGGTGCGAGAAGGAATTTCTCTCGCCCGAAAAATTCCGAAGGTGTCGGCCGGAATCGAAACCACGATCACGGGCCTTTGAGGCCAACGCGCTACCTCTCGACCACTCGACACCTTGGTTGCGCCTTCTTAATTGAGGGAGAGCAAGTAAAACGGGTGCTGACGTCACTGCCGCGAGCGAGTTACCGACGTCACCCACGTGACGAGGAAAATAGGTCTCGAATCGACGAAACAGAGTGTTCTGACAGTTACTGCCGTTTGGTGACCCGCGAGTATATTGTTGCCCCGTGTTTCGAGGCAATCACACAATCCACAAGTCAGACTTTGCTTTTATTATATAGGATAGGACGAAGCGAAGTAAAGTAACACGGTAGCGCCCCCTACGTTGGGCGCGCTGTTGACATTCCATTTTTTTTTTGTAGCCATTCACTGCCCAACTAGACCACAGTAATTTCAAAGCGTTTCGATCTTTGTGCCTCGGCTGATGGAGCGACTGCTTCCTAAAATTTGTTTCATAAAAGTCACGAGATTAATTAAACTCCATTGAAATTTTAATTCATCTTTTAACGCGTCTCACCTTTGTTGCACGGCGCTCTGTGTGCGTCGGCATTATGTTGCACTATAAAGGAATTGTGATCATATTGAGTATCGGCAGAACACGGCATTTAATAAAAAAAATGATATAGAATAGATTAATAACTCGATATAAAAGCTATGTGCTAAGTTACGTCGTATTAAAATCCACGCTCGTGTGCCTGGGGCTGAATGAAAAGCTTCGGCATTATCATCCGTCGCCATAACTTTAGTCCATAAACTTCAAAAAAGGTGCTTGAATTTTCCAATAGAACGTTAAGTAGGCGATCCTTTTCACGCCACGAAAATGTTTTGTACCTTTTCTTTGATGTGTGGTGCAGGTTTTGCGGTTATCATAGTGATATCAATACAATGTCTGGAAGAACAGGAAGAAATCTGTTCAGTGACTCCGGTCTTAATGAAAAACAATAGCATTCTTAATCGCGATTAAGAATTAAGCCTTTTTGTGAGTTGCGCTTTAACACACTAGGCGGCGCTCTTGTCGTCATTTGCCTGATTAGGTTTCAAATGACGCCGCTGTAAGATTGCTCCAATTCCTCTTCGCCGCTTGGAGCGCTATTGGGCGTTTACATAAAGCAGTTATCAATACAACATTCGATGGTTATCCAATCAATCATTGATTAACCGAAACTGTTTGGTGACGTTTTGCAACTTTAAAAGCGAAACGTCACCAAATCAGCCAATCACGGGGCGGCGAAGATTTTTCTTCGCGCCGAAGATTCGTCGGGAAACCATACCCTGGTAAACTTCCTCACCAAACTTGTTTATTTGGCAAAATATCGTTTGGCCACGACTTCTCAATCTACGGAGAAAATATAATGTTGGGGAAGCATTTGCGAGCAGTGATTTCAACTAGTTTCAAAAGATTGTAAAACTCGTTGCACTTGTAAGTAGAATAATTTAATCATGGTCCGGAAAATGGTCGTATTTACGACTTTTTTTTATAAAGACTCTTTTTTTTATTTGAAGCAAATGGCGGCGCTAACATTTGTAGTTGGTGAGCGATAGAAGATGCTGCTGCCAGTGCTGCAGGGCCCCGCGCGATTGACATATTACATGCCGGTAATTTCTGACAATTTTCCGGGTCATCTAGCACGGAACCGCCGAGAACGATCTCTTGCGGTGGTTGCGTGGCCAGAGGGGGGAGATTTTTCAATTGTGCGTTTGCAACTTGTACGGCGGTGTTAATGTTCTCGGCAACAAGACGGCAGATTTAGGAAATTAATTGACCGCTGGAGAGAGAGAGCAGGGGAAAAAATCGGAAAAAAAAAACATACCTATGTACAGTATATATATTGGCCTACGGCTTGCGTATTTGTCAATGTCTGTCGGGATTTCACCCCACCCATCACACCTAGTAGTGGAAAAGAATGGGACCGGATTCCTGCGCCATCAAAAATGGAATAGCTTGTTTGTTTTAGACACACGAATGGGTTGCCAAATTGAAACTGTGCACGAATACAGCACCTCCTAATTTATGGGGGTTTCCGAAATGGTACTTCAATATCAAAAAGACTGAAGACATGAGGACTACTATAAAGATTCTAAATTCACAGTTGAAATGCGAAAATTTTTATTTAGTGTTTTAACACTATTAATTGAAAATATTTTAGTCAAACTAAGTTAGTACAAATCTCGATCGTCGATCTAATGACGATTTTATTTCATGCAACTTAATTCAGAATCCTAGAATTATTGAAGCTACACATGGCAACGTTATTTCGGTTAACATTATTCCGAAATGATAACAACGAACCAACTGATTCTCTGGAGCGTCACCAGAGCCTCCAGAGGACACCAATAAATGAACTGAGGCCATACGTGCTTCAGCCACATCCATCCGAGTACGTCATTGGGGTTTTTTCAGGGACGAACGGTCACGAACCTATCTGAAAGGATCGAATGCACCTGAGTGAGGCAGACCAATGGATGCTGGGCGTTTTTATCTCACTATGGTGAACTGCAGGTGGCGCCTCAAGCTTCAGTAGCGTCGCATTAGAATAAGCGGAGCTATTATTCACTGCATGCGCACTTTGTAACTCAAATTAGGATGCTTGTGTCCATAGAATTAAAAAATAAAAATGAAAAATGTTTTTTGTTAACCGAAATAACGTTGCCATGTGTAGCTTCAATAATTCTAGGATTCTGAATTAAGTTGCATGAAATGAAAACCGATGCTAAGCCGCTAACTTTAGCCCCAGAACGACCTATTTTTCTCCCATAGGATCACAATGAAAACAGACGCTCGGGAAAAACTCGTGGCGCACCTTTAACTTCTCCAAAAATTGTCTGTGTCCTATGCCATTATTTACCTCTTAAAAAATAATTTATTTATCCCATCTGCTCGATATCTGATATCTAAGGCGCCAAAATAGATTCCCAAAAAGATTTATTTATTAGTACTGCCGCTTGACTTTTTTACGCCAGATTTCAAAGCGTTTTTCTATTTATAATATTTCAATAATTAAGAAGGAAATACTGTTTTAATTCTCAACTAATCTGCGTTTTAAATTGTTAAAGGTTTGATACGGATAATTGTTATTCCAATGGCACGGAAAATATTTATTTCGTCTGGCACCATTGACGATTTCGCCGCAAAAAGACAGACAAAAAAGTCCATTACAATAGTTATTATATTTCACAATCCTAACTTTTTTTTAACAATATAAATGAACTAGAGAGTTTACGGATTGTTATTTTTCTTCGACGTGTCACGTCATACTTTAACATGATAAATTTACATCACCCGTTATGTCGAGTCACATCGCCTGACTCAAACTCCTTGCGTTCGGTTCAGCGTCGTTACCTTCGTCTAGCAAAAACACATTGGTATGTTGCTGATGAGGTGGCGGAAAAGGGGTGGGGGAGAGATTTATAAAGTGTAACTACGTTTATAATAAACCAGTAGCACCTTTTTTAATGGTGCATGCGCTGCAGCCGTGTGGTTTTTTTAGCGCGGGCTAAGTTATTGCACGACATTTATTGTGCAAGTGTATTAATGATCCTGTTGTTGCCCCTGCTTCCCCGAAGGCATCCAAACATAATTTTCAATTTTATGATTCAACCGTGTGGACTGCAGAGAACGTTTTTATGCCCCGACGGCTACATATATGTACGGGGTTTTCGCAATAGGTAAGTTGAAACAGCTTCCCCCCACCCCTAATCTCGCTCTCTTTCTGACGGCCATCATTCGTCAGAGTAACCGGAAACTGAGGTCTGATGTCCAAGCTTTAGGCGTCAGGCGTTTATAGATGATGGAGTAATCGTTAATAATTTTTAAACAAACTGAAGAATTTGGATAAGAAGGAAAGAAAGAACAAGGACGAGCTACTCGAAACTCATGTTTAGTAAAAATTAAATGTGATATTTTTTTAATGAAACGAGAGAATGTAACTTTGTAATTGAATCAAATTTAAAAATCGTTGAGGCCGTTTGTTTAAGAGGTAAAATAATTAACGAGGCTCGCTCGGGGAGAAACTTAACAGCCCAAATTATTATCACTTAGAATTTTTTTTAATTGATTGTTTTCATTGGAACCCTTGGGAAGGAAATAGGAAGAACCATTTTCAAAAAGGTGAAAACAAATATTTTTGTTTTAGCCCTTTAACCGGGGAATTGATTTTGAAAAGCCCACATTCTGTCGTACAATTAGTTTTATAAAAAACATTTATTCTCCAAAACGTAAACAGTTACAAAATAAACGTAACAAAACGTATTTTTTAAAATTATTTTTAAAATCTCACAACTTACCAGATTTGGGCTAACTGACAACGATGTCAGGTACACGTTAAAGATCCCTACCAAGGTAGCTTATACTAAGCCTGGGCTAGGCAAAATTTCCAGGTCGCCTTCTGAGGGGGTTTTCAGCGGTTAAATCAAGCGGTATACCCCTTAACAAATAATAATATGACAAAAAGTGTGGATCGGCAAACAAAGGAAATCATTTTTGGAAAGGAAATCTTGTGTCTGATAGATTGTGATGGAAATAAATCGAGAAAAAGTGAAAGATATATTACTCGTTCGTATACTGTACGTTATGGTAAGACATTAATTCAGAATTCTGTCTGCACTTGGGATCAACTTAAGCAGGGCGTCTTTATAAGGCGGCGTCTGGACCATTCCCGATGTTTTTTGGTGGAGCACACACCACTCAGGGTTGCGTAGGGCTTTAAATACCGGTCTACACTTATCTACTTTCGTTTCACAGGTGTATTTTTTTAATTCAAGCGTTAAATTGGTATGTCGTCATAGTTGAATGTGCTGTTCCGAGAAATGACCGATAGGATCGCTTCAATTCTCTATAATTTAGTGGATTCTGGCTGCTCCATGTTGCAGGTGCGACGGGGCGGGACAAAACCAGACTGTGAAAGCAGACGTTACATGGGCCTAGATAAAAAATGGAGGTTGTAGTTCTATTTAGTCATACTTAATTAGTAAAGGTGTCTGGGTTTCTTCTAGTACAAACAAGTCAGAGACTCTCTACAGGGGACGCCACTTTTCGTCTGCATTTGCTTGTCGAGCCTTTCTGGCCAAACGTTGCGCCACCTACCGGTCCTCCTTTAAGAGAGGTGAATAGCAGAATAGGTAAACGTTCACAAGACGGAGCCGAAAGTTCAACAGATGAACCGCATGGCGCAAGATCCGCGCGGCTCAATCCGTTGAAATTGGATATCATCCACTGATCAACGAGAAAGGCAAAGGCGACAGCGACGCCATCTATTGATAATACCGGCTGTCGAGCTTGTCGTCTGTCCGTGTACAGGTAGATACACCGTGGCATGGACAGTCGCTTCCCGCTGAGCACTTTAATTGGTCAGCCTTGTTCCTAGTTTTGATTTTTTTACGGTCCATCTGACCCCCATAACTCAACCGAGTCAGCTTCTGCTGTGGTGGAGTGCATTTCGTATGCGTGTTTCGTATGGTAACGAAACGAAATAACCTTCTGCGAAGACATTTTGGGATCACAGGTGGGACGGAGAGGCAAAATATCTCCCATTGGCCCACCTACGTGAATTTCCCTGACCGTCAGATCGGATTACCTTTTAGTTGCTCTTTGCTACTGCAGAGGAAAAGGGTGCACATTTTCGACTAGGGCGAGGCCAATATGCGGTTACAAGACGATAATGAGATTTAATCCACACCAAAGGGCGTCGCAATCGGTGAATGAGGTCTTTGCTTCATTCCGTTAATCTACTCGTACCTGAAAGTTTGTCCTTTTCTTGTAATTTTTTTATTTAATCTATCTCTACGAGCGCTTACTTACGAACGGATTAACGAAATTGAATGAAATTGGGGCTGTAGATAGTTCCGCGAATTTGCAGTTGAGCTTAAGTTATTTCAGATCTCGATTTTACGTATTTCTCGAGATATCAACCGTTAAAATTTTAAGCACTGCCATCGCTTCGCAGGAAAATTCCAATATGGCGTCTCCACTTGACCAAAATGGCGCTGTCGCTCTCACGTGACACCAGCGATGTCAGCTACATTTTCCACACTAGATCCAGGATTACTAATTATTATTCAATTAATACCTCTGAGTACTATTTCACGAAATAGGAAGCAATTATATTTTCGTTTTAAAGATATTAGATATTTATATTGTCAAACGTGTTTGGGAATCCAATTTTTTAAGTTTTAAATCTCGTGTCGCGGCGTCATTGCCATCGCACGTGATTGGCGTTCGAATGGTCAGCGCCATTTTGGTCAAGTGGAGATGCCGTATTTGATTTTTCTGGCGTAGCGTTGGCAATGTTTAAAAACTTCAACGACTTATTTGTCGAGAAATGTGCAATATCAAGATCAGGAATAACTTGCACTCAATTACAAATTTTCGGACCTATCTACAGCTGAAATTGTATCCAATTTCGTTAAGCCGTTCGTAAATTCCCAACCAGTAGGATTTTTAAAAAAAATTAAAAAGAGAGAACATTTAAGATTATAATATAGATAAATCTGGCTCCACCATAGGCTTATTTATTTATTTTTTATTTTTATTGTTTTTTATTTTTTATTATTATTTATTATATTTTCAAATTTAGCACATGGGTCAACACATGGTTCTTTTGCCAGATTGACCAACCTGCATATATTAAATTTTTTAAGGAAAACGGCAGAGCAGGGTTTTTCTGTTGAATGATATTTTGAACTTGTGTGCGTTCCGATGCTCAGGTGTTCATTCTTTGGCCCACGCGGGCCACATAGTAATGTCTTCGTGTAAAATACGATCATGTTGCAGAGAAATTATTAAACGCAACGCAATCCTTTTACCTTGATATATACTCCGTATAGTGCATGTGCGAATATATTTGTAACTTCGCCCAATTCTATTGTTAAAATACATATTTTTTGTTTTAGAACAGAAATTGGGATCTCGCTTTAATGGTCTTAATAAAATATAATCGTTTTATTAATTTCGCCGAATTACATCAAAATTCGCGCCAGTTTCACTTTGAAGGAATTCATGATTTATAATTGTCCATATATAGACGAATAGTATCGAAGTTATTGTAACATTATATAAGAAGGTTATTTAACCCTTTAACCGGCCAACCCGAGTACACTCGGGTTAGCCATTCCACGTATTATCGGCAAGTCCGTGTTTATTGATCGATTGATCGATTAATTAACAATCAATTGACCAGTGGGGGTGGGGTGTTTAATAATTTACGTATTACTTATTTAATTTATGCTTCCCACGCAAAATTTGTTCTTTCATCGGTATGCAGGATTTTTTTTTCATTTGATGAAATTAAAAATTGAGTTTACTTATTCAGAAACAACAAACATATTTGAATGTGTCGGTTTCCCAATTTTCTTGTGACATCATTTTGAGATTCTAAATTGACTAACTTTTGAATTTTTACTCGTTCGTTGTTGATTGCCCCTCTTATCTCGAAAGGTTGAGCATCCCTCATCCCACCCCACCACTACCTTTGCATAGTTCAGTTCGTTACAGTACAGCAGCTTGTTGTAATGCAGACGTTTGTTGCTCGTTGCGCTTTTATTTAATTCGTTTGTTGCGAACTGCATATTTAATTGTACAGTCTCAAAAATAAACCCCTTTTTAGTTGTGCCGCTAACGTATATATATACTGCATTTGGCCTACTCGAGGACTTGGAGACTGGCGCTTTTTTTCATATATTTTTATTACTTTTGTCTTCGCGCAACTTCGTTCAGAGGCTGTATATATATAGTGAATATGCGCGGACCCGGACGCACGAATTTCTTCACAAATTTACGGATTATTGTCGTTCCCACGAGTCAGTGCGGTATTTCTGGTTTTAATGGAAGCCATTTTGTGGTCGCCATTTTATGTATGGGGGAGGGCTTGAGGGGACAGGTGAGCGCGAAGGACGCTGAACCCGTTCATTGTTATGATGTTCTGGATTAGGTGGATTGATGGACTGGAAAATACGAATTTCCAGTTTTTGAATTTTTTTTCTAAGTAGAGACTGTAGAGAATAAATTTCAAAAGCTGAAAAGTTGAATTCGACTGCTAGTTAAGTAGTGGCACTTATTAAAAAAAATCTGAAATAATCCTACTTTCTGTGATTAAAAAAAGTACGTAAAACTTAAAATTGTGTTTAATAAAATAAATTACTGATTGCAATGGCACATTTGCCACTTTGGAGATGATTTTTTTAGACTTTTGTTGATTAGCGCTTTTCAATTGAATGTTCATTTAGTTTTTATATTGCTACATGCAATCGACTTGGATATATACTGAGACAATTTAAAATCCTATATTATGAAACAGAGATTTCGATTTTCCTGTCCGGCGACTAACTCACGAACGGCTCAATGAAACTGCATAAAAATTAACATATAGATAGGAACCCATCATAATTCGCTAGCGACGTAATATCAGCTCTCGATTTTTAATATTTAATATTAAAATAACCCTTATCAAATTCTGGATAATCTCCCTTTCGCTTTAAACTTAAAACATGGCGTCTCCACATCAAAAGCACGACGTCGTCGATTTCACGTGACAACCAAATAAACCAGATAACAGTTCCAACCAAGCGCTCCATACCACATACTATTACCCGACTAATATTTTCAAAATAAAAATAAAATAACAATATTAAAAAACATAAAAATAATCAAATTTATATTTTAAAAATGATTCTTTTTTAATTTAACATAGCATAATAAATGTCAAACGATTGAAAATCCAAATGAATCCAAGTGAGGCACCACTGCATGACGTTATTATAGCACGTGAAAATTCGAATTTTACAACAAACAATTAATTTTTAATTTAATTGGTGGTTACTGCAAACCCAAGCAAAGCCGGGCACAAAATTCTTGTTAGTCGATAAAATTGCAACGGCATCACAATTACCCAAGATTAAAATGGAAAGATCGATTTAAATTAAAATGTTGTTAGATCTCTAGTTCGTGCACTGATGAAAATGTGTCCCTTGCAAAATGCAAAATACAGAGTATTCGCCTCAGGAGGAGAACGGGATTCGCTTGAAATCTAAAAAGAAACCTAAGAAAGAAAGCAATGATGCGGAAACGCTGAAGTCAGCAAACCCGTGAAAAACAGGTGTCCCGATTTTGCGCTGAAACGTTCAAAAACAAGAAAAGCCCGTTCCAGTAACTGGGGGTATTTGACCAGACACTTTTAGCATGGTCACTCCTGCTGGATCGCCACGCATTAGCCCCAGGTAGAATTGAAAATACTTGACGCCATTTCAACAGAAAATCAATTTTTTTCTTTTTTCTTCCCGTTCCACAGGTACGGATATCCGCAGGTCAACGGCTTCATGCGCAACTTCGACGGCCGCTTCCCGTTCAAGACGGCCACGCCCCCGCTGATGACGTCACCGGGGGCCTCCGTCAATCATCACAACTCCAACAACGGTCAGGGCGTCGGGAGCGGGGGCAAAGACGAGAGCCTGCGCAAGTTGGACAACAACAGCGCCCCTCCCTCCCTCGCCGATCACCACCACCACCAGCAGCGCCACCACCACGGCAGCAACAACAATAACAGCCTCGGGCCGGGTCCTCTCAGTGTGGTTGACCTAAGCTCCACGCAGGCCCTCATCACCATGATGCGTAACGCCACCGCCGCCTCCCAGTCCCAGCTGGAGAACTACTTACGGGGCAGCCTCAAGCGTCCACTAGGTGGCGCGGCGGATATCGGCGCCGCCGGCGAGGGAGGAGGCCGCACCTGTCCGCTCGACCTGACGGTGAACTCGTCCGGCAATCACGGCAAACGGATGCGGACGGACGCCGGTCTGACCTTTGATCCGACCTACCACCTTGGACTGCGACAGCTGGCCGGAACCGGAAGCGGCAAATCGATTCGAGACTTCCGAGACCTGTTCGGCTCGCTGCAGGCCAAGTGCGGGGGCGGTGGTGGTGGCGGCGGTAACGGCGCCGACTCGGACGGAAGTGACGTCAGCTCGGACGCGGCCGCCTCGCCCAAGTCGGCCTCGCTGGTCAACCACCGGATGTGGTCGACGACGGAAATGGGGGGCGGTGGTCGGCAGTCGCGAATGTCGGACAGCCCCGGACTGATCCAGCACCACCACCAGCGCCTGTCGTCTCCCCAACAGCATCACCACAGTAGCAAGGCGTCGTCCGACGGAACGGGCGCCAGGGCGGCGCTGCTCCAACAGCCGTGCCTGTCGGCCTGCGTCGACGGCGCATGCGCGGACTCCACCGAGGCTGCCGCCGTGGCCGCCTGGAGCATTGAGGACGTGTGCAAGTTCGTGGCCTCCATCGATACGTGCGCCGACTATGTGGAGGTAAGACCGAACATCGATTATTTATTCACTTTGGATCGATATCTTTTGCGATATCTGTTTCATCAGATTTCAGACAAGTGGAATTTCCGGATAAGACTTAATTTTTAAAATGATGATGAGTTTCCATCTTTCAACATCAAGTGGATCATTTTGTCATTGGTGTCGTAACAGCCCACGATTGTCACAACGGATGCATTCGATAGTTAATTATCTGTAAGTTGTCTCAGAAGTATTTTAGATCAGCGGGACCGTTGATTGGAGTGTTGTCCCCAATGCTACAATGTGCTAAATAAGCCAGATACTATTTAAGGAGAGAGATAAAAAAAATGAAAATACGAAATATCTCAGTTCAACAGAAACGTAACTGAATACAAACGAACCAGATGTTTACATTATATTTTTGTTCAGTACTTAAAAAAACTTGACTTAATTCTAAAAACGTATCACCGGCAATGTCTATATGCAACCGTATCCATTCCGTAATATGCGGCACAACTGGCGCATTCGCCAATCGTGAACCTTATCTTTAGGGGAAGGGGGGTTACCCCTAGTAAAGATAACCACCGATTTATGCAGACCTACGTGTGGCGCACACTCCTTTCTCATAAGCTTATTTAGCGTACTATCATTGTTATCGTTGGCGGCGTATACAAACACACTAGGTAGCGTTTATTGTTTAGAAGATTACTAATTTCCCCCCTCTGTGTAACTAAATTATGAAAATTCTCATTCCTCGAAGCACCCCCCTCGCGTGTATGGTTTTTTAAATGGCTCGTTCTCAATGTTATAAATATAGGGACCGGATTGAGGGATATTAAGAAGCTATACTTTTTTATGAATTGTGAGAACGTCAAGTTGGTTCGCCAATTTCGGCATAAGTTTATCTCTCGTCATCACCGGAAGTAACGACAATGGAAATAAATTAACGAGTTTCGTTGATTTTTTAATCGTTTCTGTTTTATTGAATTAGTTAATTAGTCAATCTAACGAACGAGATCTATTCGCTGTACAGTTTTAAATCTTTTGCGTTTGCATTGCAAGTGTAAACGTTTCCTATGCTTAACAATCCGGTCCTTGATTGCTAAAAAATGTCATTATTACACAAAACATATTTGGTTGGTCATGGTTGACCCCGGTCAAGCTGGTTTGTTTCCTAAAGCGACGAGTTACGATTTCTTAAAAATTTCAAATTGTCCGAATTAGTCTTACTTGTTCACAGTCAATATTCAATTCTCAACAATTATATTGTAAACGACTTCGTTTTATTGCAGTACTGAATTGCTTGAAAAGTGATTTGTGACATTTCAATGTTTCAAAAATCTTTTGAAGATTATTTATTTTTATATAGTGCTTTGATAAGAGTTGTTCTCAGATTTTACGACGAGTCTGGGCGTGAAACCTTCATTTTTCCATTAAACGCGCGTTGTCCGTTTTCAGAACGGGCTCGTTACTAGTTTTTAGATTTTATTATTTTTTTTAATTCACTGAAGTGTATATCTCAATTGGAGTTTCTGTACCCCTCCTGGTACTTAGGAACAATGTAAGGGGCACATTTCCACCAATATTCCGGATCGAATAATCGAGAGCCCGCGCCGGGAATCGAACCAGGGACCGCCGAACCACATCCCGTCGCTAAACCAACTGCGCTACGACGAAATTTTTATTTCAAGTTTACCTGTGCTCGCAAACTACATGCTATTATTGAATGCTACGAATTATATACTACCATCGAGCGTTCACTGAAATTTTTTGTAACCACCAGACGTTTTTGTTTAGAATGTCTTTTGTTTTTCCTACCTCGGTTAACGCGCGTTTTTTCTTCATAGATTGCTTAATTACGTTGTCTTAAAAATGTAATCCTTTCTGCCCGTTTCACGTTAATTTCACGCACAAATTGTCCAAAATTAATTTTGTGCACAGTTAGGACTGGTGTACCTGTACAGAGTGTACTTCCAGAGGCATAAAGGCATAAAGGCATTGCACTTTTTCATTTGACGTGGTCCAGCAAATCCCGGTATCTTTATTAAAATGCGACAGACTCTCGTAACTTGTTTCAAGACGTTTTCGGTGGCTAAACTTTTAAGAACCCAGGATCATCTGTTCGCACCAATTTCCTGTAATTGATTCCAGCCGGACTGAGATTCGAGCTGAAAACCTCAGAACACTATTATGAGATACGTTTTCACACGTATCTCACGGTCATCATTCGGTATGATGACCCATCATCTGGTTAACTTGCGGATCATTATCTCCTGGAGAAAAAAACCCACTTATGCCGGTTAAATATGGTGAAATTTGTTCAAATCTATATAGTGTTAGCGGTTTTTTCCTTCCTGTAAATGAGAGAGAGATAGGCCATTATTTTCTTAAAAGTTGAATGCTTTTCCAATTTCATCCTACACGATTTCCAACGTTAGCCCTTTGGCCACCTCCACTTAGTACATATCACGCTGCATGATATCCCCTGTAATGCCACCCACATTTGCATATTTTACGAACGCTATCGAAACATTCTCTGTGTCGCAGTGGTTCGGAAAATTGTGGAGCGCAACTGATTTTTGATTCCTAACAGTTTGTGGAAGACACTTTTAAATTGCAACTCAGTAGCGCTCATGTCGCCTTTCTCAAATCAAATTGTCATTTTGTCAGGTCATGATAATTTGAATTTCATGTGAGGAGACTAGCTCACCAACGGTTCAATGAAATTGCATAAATATTAACATACAGTTAGTAAACCATCATAATTCGCTAACGACGGAATATCAGATCTCGATTTTCAATACTTAATATTTAAATAACCCGTACCAAATTCTGGATAATCTCCCTTTCGCTTCAAACTTAAAAAATAGCGTCTCCACATAAAAAAACATGACGTCGTCGATTTCACGAGACAACCAAATAAACCAGATAACAGTTCCAACCAAGTAAACCAGATAACA
>JAQGBY010004513.1:0-16477 GCA_034698785.1 Mycogona germanica | reverse complement strand
AGTCGGTGGTAAGTTCAATCTATATTTTCCATGTGTATTCGCAAATTTTCGTCATTTGCTTTGTGCTTTTTCGAGTCGAGGATCGAATTAGTTAAGGAAAATTGTTTAAATAATTTCCAAATGTTCTAAACAAAAAATGAGATTTCAAAATATAAATTTTTTAAATTTCCAATCAATTGTATGCAACCGCGCTACAGGCGTTCCGTACCCCTTATAGTGCTTGGGCGTTGTATGAGGGGCACTTTCAGTACCCCGGGATCGAAATTTTTTAGAGCCCTTGCCGGGAATCGAACCCGGGACCGCCGAACCATAGTCAGACGCAATACAGACTGGGCTACGACGAGATACGTAACGTAACATAAACTACACGATATACAGATTGGGATAAAACAAAGGGAGTCTTTTTTTTTTTAATTTACAATTAAAATTGGAAAACGTTAATCGAATATAATGAAATTTCGCACACTTGTTGACGGTACATTCCTTTTTGAATTATCATGGTGCGTGTATGTGACGTCATCGTTTTGCTTTGCGATTCTAAAAATGGAGTTCAGTGACGAAAATCGCCCCACGATATGTTTCTTACGTATATTTTTTTAATTAGTTGACCAAAAATAGTCCGATTAATATAAACCTTGAGCATAATTAAGACAACTGTATCCCCTTTCGAATTCCGAGACTCAAATTTCAAATTTCAATTTCTCACTATTAAAGTTGCGCCTTGGCGGTGGCGCTTGCCGATTTCCGCTGCAAAACGTCACTTTGTAGAGCGATTGCTCAACTCTGCTGAGAAAATGCCGTTTACCTTAGATAAAAATGTGTAATAACTTATCCCGGCTTATGTGTATTTCTTTATCGTTTTTTTATGCAATATGCGATACTGTTATTATTTTTAACATTTGCAACCACAGATAAAAATCTTTCGAACGACCCTATTCCCCCCTTCCCTCTATGCTACATGAATGTTGCAGAACGACCCTCGAACGTGTCACGAGTCCATCAGAGTTACTACTGTAAGGCTGACTCTACTGCGTGATCCGCGTCCGATCCGGATTCTCCAAGAATCTAGATCGGGAAACCGGATGCCACCATCACACTGGATTTAAACTTTTTATTTCGTAATTGAAAATAAGGACTTCGCAATTCTTTATGAAATCGGCCGTCAACCCCACGAACGAACCATAAGATTTCCTGCTTCCTCCCCCTCCCCCTTATTTCCTCTGACTTAACCAACGAGATTCGTGTTTTTAGTTAGATACCGATAGGGAGTTTCAATAATCAGCAACTTTAATGTCAGTATAACTTATTCTTGAGCACCATATAAAATTATAAGCGATTTGTACAATTAAAAATGTAAATCAAAATAGACCGTATCTGCTAGTACACGAATCATAGACGTCTATTTGGTAAACCGATTAATTGCAACACACCCTGCCGTTTATTGTGTTAACGTCATTGAATTCAATTTGGCCTCAATCGGGTTTTAGTGACACCTATTTAAAGGTGCCGACTTCTGAAAAAAATACGTCTGCACTCTGCAAGTGTTTGTGAGTTGTGAGTGCGTTTCGGTTTCCCAGTTCTTCGAGGAGATTTTCAGTTTTTGCAAGATTTTCGGAGGTGCAAATGTGAAACATTTAGTTGAATTTTTAAGTTTTCCGTTTTTCTTCAAAGATGAAGACTCAGTTTACAATTATATTATTGCTGGTCTGCCTGAGGATAGGTGAGTTTTTGAAGAGCCTTCGAAAGTGCATCCATTTGGGATGCGTTGTTGATGTTTAGCGTTATTATGCGTGCTCCTTTTGAAAATCTGTACAGTGAGCTTTCCAATTGTTTAACGCGCGCTTTTCTAAAGGCACTTTAAAAACAACCTGTGCTTGTAGGAGGGGAGGGAGGAGAGAAAGCAATAAATTGAAACTTGTCTTCATAAATTAACTTGAGGGGACCCTCATAGGGGGAATTTGGTGCACTCGTGTCATTTTTATTCACCATCGAAGTAATATTTTTGCGAAATGCACGAAATCGGTGGGCTGACGCGGCTTGTGCGTCGTTTTCGCGGTAAAGTTACACAGGCCCGCACCCTTAAGAAACGCCGGAGTGTTTACTTTTTCACCGCATGAGTGTCACTAATTCTTTAATGAATATCCAAAATCACATGAGTGATATTTCCTCATGTATTGTTTCTATTGGCATGACAGTAACAAAGTACTTAAGAGTGTGGCTAATTTGTCATATTTTAATGCTAATCTATGTAGTACTGATTAGTTAAGTATTGACTGTGGTCCAATAAGGTCGTGTTCACCTTTAACCTTTAGGTGTCCTAAATGTATGTTTGACATTTATCCGAACTGTAAATCGACATTTCAGGCAAAGTGCAATGTCGGTTGCACATGTTGTACGCGTAACTTGTAATGTACTTTCGCCTCTGCGATTATTTGAAAGGTATTGCAGGTCAGCGGCGGCGAGTGATCAGTTTTGGTCGACGAGGCCGAGCACCTAATCTTATCATTTTCACCTGTTCTAAAAAATGAGGTTATATTGCTGGCGACCTGACTTCATATCGTAGTAGCCCAGTCGGTATTTGCGACTGACTGTGGCTCGGCGGTCCCGGGTTCGATTCCCGGCGCGGGCTCTCGATTATTATTCCATCCCCGGGGTACTGGTGAAAAACAACTGCATGTAGCATTTCGTCTCCAGTTTTTAATTGCTCGTTATTTAATTTGTTTTAGCTGGCTTTCTGCTCAGCTCGACTAGTCTGGTCTAGTCAAGCTGGTCCGCTGAGCTAAATACAAATGATTCGAACTTCGCTTCACCCTGTCTGTTTTGGAGAGAGCGTTTGTTCGAAGCGTACAGGTTTTTCAAAAAGAGATCGACCAAGCTGACCATTCTCTGACCGGAAAAATGGCCTAATAAAATCGTACTACCCCCCGCCGACTGAATATCCTTGGAGGAGAAAGGCCTTGGCGAGTGCGGCACCCACCTCCCCGCCGCATTCCCCCGGCCGTATCAAAATGTTCGACCGGCTTTTTACCAAATAGCCCTGATTTGTGCACGCACGGCAGTGACGTCATCGGTGCCTACCACCATTACTAATGAGTCGGAAACCACGCACATTTAACATGACACGCCGGTGAAAATTGCGAGATGGGGTGGCTCTGGCATCCGGACATGTGTTTCGCTTATCAAAATCAACATGATCAACGAGGGACCGGAATTTTAGGTTTATCACCTATTTATTTTCTGTTTTATTGAGGTTTTTTTGCACAATCGATACACCGTCGCATATATTTAAATATACAAATCAAAATAATGGGAATGGGTATTGATAATGTATAATGAAATTGAAGTTGCGCCCGGGACATCGCCGGGCGGGAAAAGACGAGAATTTTTTTAATAATGGTTTACTATTTATTATAAGAAGAGTTTATCATCAACTCTTGTTCGAGTTTTCTCGTCCAACGCTGTCCCGGGGCACAATTTCCATTTTATTATAAATATGTATGGTCTCACTTCTATTCGAATCGAACGGCCAACAAATTGTGCATAATTAATTGGGTTCCAAGAAATGTCCGATTAAGTTCAACCTCTATTTGGAGAATTCAAAAAAAGTAGAGAGGAGCCGATGTCGTCACTAAGATGGTGAAATTGCAGGACTACAATTTGAATTGTACTACTACTACAATGTGAATTCAAATTGTAGTCCTGCAATTCCACCATTAGTCTATTTGGAGGGTTTAATTTTATTTACTTTTTCGGAGGACGTGTTTTTGGAAGTACTGGGTCTTTCTTGTGGGCAATTCGAACGACTCCCTTCAGGCGGTGTTACCACTGAAATAAAAAAAGACAAAAATGTTGGTGCGGCAGAATTATTTCGATTTCTAGTTGCTCACTTCGCATTTTATAGATCCTAACCATCCGGTTGTCAATGCCCTCGTCGACCTCCCAGGAAACAGGACATTGCCAAACTCCCGACACCGATATCTCACCGGACTCGCCTCTGCTCTTGTCGAAATGCTGAAATCATCGCCTTGCGCTTGAGAGGGAACATGGGGGGGGGAAGAGGCGGTCAACAGCTGACTCATGTCACGGCCCAGTCAATCTCTTGCACCGTGTATGCAGAAAGTCACGAGACGCCGACGCTGCTGACTCCTCGGTCAATTCTGTTTAATAATTATAATATTGAATACTTCGTTCGCATGTTCGTATTCACTCTCAATGTCGGGTGGAGGGGAGGGGGGTGAAGAATAATAATAATAAGCAATCTCGTCCGAGCCCTGCTAAACCTTTCGACCTTGTGCGACGTCTGCTGCTATATAGCCTGCAGGGTCGGATTAAGGTTGGGGAAAAGACACCAGGTACTCAAAATCATAACATTGGGGGATACGTTTTTCCAATTTTTACAATTACAATATGTACCCACAAGCAGCCCCCAAGAGAGTGGCCTATGGCGGGGGTCGAACGACAAGTTGTCTCTGAGATATTTGTTAAGGAGGTCCAGAACTAAAACTAGAACCCCCCCCCAGGAGGCGACCTGGTAATTTTGCCTAGCCCAGGCTTAGTATAAGCTACCCAGGTAGGGATCTTTAACGTGTTCCTGACATCGTACAGGCACGGGTCCCATGGCTTTACTTGTTGTTTACTTAATGATATCGTAGGCCACGCTACACTCCGAGAATCATTTGAAGAAATTACGATTTAAATCGTCTACTTTCTGGGCCACAAAGTGGCTGATTATGGTTTGTAACTGTCGGATTATACTGTCTCGTTTTCATGGTTCTTAGTAAACATTGAAGTCTTCAATTTGTTTGGATTAACGCACGTTAACCAGAGAATTGGCAGCGCATGGAACCTTGGGTGGGCGGGGCACCTGGCACCAATGTGGAAATGACACATGGGTAAAATCGACAAGATGGCGGCCGCATGCTTGCGTTTTGTTTAAATTTTTTAGATTTAGATATAATTATCGCCGCGCCGTGGCATGACCCACGAACTAATCCTATGGTTACTGAGGCATAAGATCTATGGAAAAGAGGTTACTGAGTCGTCACTAATCAGGCCACAAACGACCTAACATTTAATTGCATGTTCCCGTTCTACAAAATTTTAATTTCAGCGTATCCGACCATGCTGTCTGTCTTGTGCTGTCGATCCGAAACTGCTGGGCGCCTCGTTGGTTCTATGCGACAATTGCGACAGATGGTTTCACGTCGATTGCAGCGTGGACTTTTACGAGCAAGCGCTGCCACCTGGTGCCGGTGCCCTCGACTGTTGTCCCGACTGCCTGGCAACATGGGCAGATCTGCAATCGTCGGTGACCGGCTGCCGAAAGAAGGATGGTCACTATGTGCCGCTGGAAACGGGTGGAAGCGACACTGGCGCCGTCCTGGTGGTGGCTTCCGTCGCTCTCGGTGACCAACGGGACGGAGGATCGGAGGTGGCGAGGATGTCTCGTCTCAAGCAGCAATTTGTCCAACCCCAGGTGAAAATCAAAATCGAAAGGAACGAGGACGCAACGACACCGAGGGACATGAGCCAAGACCAAAGCGATACAGTTGTCCCAACTTTTTCCGAGTCGGAGATTCGGAGGTTCGGCATTCTGGAGGCACTGGGTTTTGTAAAGGTTTGCAATTGTTCTAAAACTATTGTGCATTTTAAATATCGGTGTTTCTTTTTCTCACTTCGGCTTTCTATTATAACATTTTGAAGTGTTATTATTTTTGAGTCCAAATTTAGAGTGCTTTTGAAAATTATGAGCTACTTTGTTTAATAATGAGTTTCTTTCAACGGTGTGTTTTTCTCCAGTTTTGCGTGCACCGCTTTTGAATTATTTTATAATAACAATTGAAATTAAATTTTTCTCAAGATTCGTGACCCTATGACATCTGGTCCTTGCGAAAGCGTCCCAGGAAAAAAAAGTTCCGTTGGTCCGCCCCAATTTCGCAGACGTCAGACTGCCATTAAGTCCCTTGATAAAGGTTTGTTAAACGAGAGCCAAATAAAATAAACTTTAATTTGTGAAATTTGAATACATCATTGAATAGTGAACCAGGACACAGGCGGTCAGTGTCGATTATACGAGAATTAGTACATAAATTCAATCTTGTATCTGCGTATCTTGGCGATTAAATCGCCATTGTTCCATATATTACAATTTATGGATGGTTATTTATTTTCAGGTG
Organism: Mycogona germanica; assembly: GCA_034698785.1. Taxonomy (NCBI): domain Eukaryota; kingdom Metazoa; phylum Arthropoda; class Diplopoda; order Chordeumatida; family Chordeumatidae; genus Mycogona; species Mycogona germanica. The sequence goes on along the minus strand of JAQGBY010004513.1, from coordinate 10,301 downwards.
CAGGTGGGACGATACAGGCCGAAAAGTGCGTGCCCATGTCGATGTCTTTCAATTCACACGAACCCAGATCGTGCAAGGATTTCATCAAAGACGAAGTGAACGCTTGTCCAGTTCACGCGCCCATGCCAAAGATTCTAGACTCCAAAGTAAGCATCCATTGATTGGTTTGAAATTCATTCATTGCCACAGCAATTCGAGGGTCCGATATTTTCGCGCCATCCAGTTGCGATAATTTTGTAAAATCCAAACATGTATTGGGTGATGTAAAGATTGGCAAGTTTTTGTTAAGCACTGGCAAAAAATTTAAAATTTCTTTAACTCATTATTCGCTTTCAGGTTTCTGCTGATGATCCATTTAAGGCGCTCAACAGTCTGCCCAATGGCTTCACCGTGCACCAGTCGTCTATCGCCGGCGCAGGCCTCGGGGTGTGGGCCGACGTGCCTGTGGAAATGGGAACAGTGTTGGGACCATATGAAGGTGTGATGGTCGCCGTCGATTCTGCTCAAGCTCTAAACAGTGAATACTGCTGGCAGGCAAGTGTTACAAAAATATTGATTAATTTATTTTTGAAAATATTTAAACTGACTGACTGTGGCTCGGCAGTCCCGGGCTCGATTCACGGCGCGGGCTCTCGAAAATTTCGATCCCGGGGTACTGGACGTGCACCTCAAATAGTGCCTAAGCACCATGAGGAGTACAGAACGCCTGTAGTGCGGTTGACTACTGTTGATATAAAAAATGAATAGCCTTTGCATGTGGTCCTAGTGATATAACTATGGGCAATCCCTCCATCATTTTGGTTTGTTAACAATTTGCAGATTAATGAACAAGGAAAGCCGTTACACTGCGTTGATGGCAGCGATATCGCCCGGTCCAACTGGATGCGTTACGTCAACTGCCCCAGCAGGGACCACCAGAAAAATTTGGCCGCCTTTCAGTGCCACGGTCAAATCTACTACCGCACCGTCAGACCCATCCCATCAGGTACAGAGCTTTTGGTATGGTATGGTTCCGCGTTTGCTAAGGTACTGGGACTAAAAGACGGATCCAAGCAGCGTCACACCAGTGCTGCCATCACTCCTAAGCTTACGTTCGAACCAGCTGCTGAGGTCGCTCCCGCCTATCCCTTCGATGACCACAACCTATACTGTGATAAGTGCCAGACCGAGCACCTGGGCAATTGTCCCGTCCACGGCCCCATGATCAGAATCCAGGATACCCATGTGAGCCTGGACGACCCCCTGCGAGCCGAGCACAGCATTCCATCTGGACTGACTATCGACAAGTCGTCCGAAACTGGTGTGTGGGCTGACATCGACGTTGCCGGGGGGACCGTGTTTGGACCATATGCCGGCAAAATTGTGGCCGGCGATTCAGCCGAGGGACTGGGCAGCCAGTACCGTTGGCAGATTCATGGTTTTGATCAGCTGTCTCATTATTTCGATGGAAGCGACGTCGCAGGAGCTAACTGGATGCGCTACGTTCGCCTGGCCGGTGCCGGCGAGCAGTACAACCTGTTTGCTTTTCAGTACAGGAGGCATATATTTTTTCGAACCGTTCGACCGATTGCCACTGGCTCCGAACTAGTTCTGTGGTACTGTCCCAAATACGCCCGCGTGATTGGAGCAGGTTTGGCACCGCCTCAATATAAAGCTGACAACCATACAGAGCTCCCCAAATTAGAATTGGACGCTTTTACGGGCGATTCTCCAACAGTTGATAGCAGTCCATTGATTTCTCAAGTTTTTGTGAAGGAAGATATCGCTCCAAATGTCAATTTATCGGAATCTAACGTCCACAAGGAGCAAGCTCAGGGTGGCCATCTAGTATCCGAACGCCTTAAAAAACCGGATTTGCAACAGTTGAGACCGTACCAATGCCACCTCTGCAGCTTGGCTTTCAAAGCGGTAGACGGAGTCATTCTTCATCAACTCTTCAGACACGCTGCTCTGTATCTGTACACCTGCCAGGTTTGTCGGCACGATTTTAGCCACTTGTCGGAGCTTTGCGCTCATGCGCAGGTCAGCGCCCATGAGGGTAGCACGCAAGCCGTTTTGCAACTTGCGGACGGGCTAATAACGACTAGTCCCGTCCCGGTCGACATGTACCCTGTCCAGACGAATGCTCATCGTGAATGCTGCTCTGTAGCCGTAAAGTTGGAACCGCTGCCAATCAAGAAAGCAATCATTAAACGTGGTCGTCCAGCCAACAAAGAAACCAGAGTTGCTACTCTGGGCATGCAGTGTCAACAATGCTCGATCTACTGTGCCAACAGATATTTTCTCCACAAACACCTGGCTACGGTGCACCAGATCAGTTTAGAAAAGTTCCAGATCCGTTTTAAAAAGTTACCTCCTGGTCAGTTTATCTCCTGCAAATATTGCAGCTCTTGTTTTAAGTCGGCTGGCTTTTTGAAAATGCACATTAGACTCAAACACCTGACTACCGTGCACCAGATCAGTTTTAAAAGGTTACCCCCTGGTCAGTTTATCTCCTGCCAATATTGCAGCTCTCGTTATAAGTCGGCTGGCTTTTTGAAAATGCACATTAGACTCAAGCACGCCAATGTGGCTGACCCCAACAATATTATCGGCGACAAGCATCCCAAGTCCATCAGGTGCGACCACTGCCACCTTACGTTCGACAACGCGAGTCTTTTACATAGGCACGTTAAAACTGAGCACCAGAATATCGTCGCAATGAAACGATCGGCGCATTCAGTTAAGCGAATTGTTGTCAAGAGCAAGAAATCTTCGCGGAGAAAGACCTGTGCGCAGTGCGGCTTAACCTTTTCCTCTCCAGGTTTTCTGCGGCGACACATTACCATCAATCACACGATACAATTGCAGAAGCGGGGTTTGATCCAGTGCGACCACTGCCAGTTGAGTTTCCGCTCTGCCGGGGTACTTCGACTGCACACTGAGACCAAGCACCGTAATCGGCAGCCTGTGAAGAACAGTGCGGGCACCGCCAAGCTGACCATCAGGAGACAAGGTATGACCGAACGGGTGGCGTTGATGAAAAATGGCAGACGTCGTTGTTTAGACGCCACGCAGCCGTCACAACTGGCAACCGAATGTGACGACTCAACGTTGCTAGACACCGGGAGGTTAATGTGCAATAAAGCTGCTTCACCAAAATCGCCAATTTTTAAAGTGGAAGACATTGGTATTGTGGCACCCAATTTGTTGGGCACTGTCAATGAGTCGACAGGGGACACTCCTGACTCACCACAATACCAATGTACCGTTTGCACTAAACGTTTCACGACAAAAAGAGGTCTACAAACTCATTCACGTTTGTCTCACAGCATACAATCTTGTGGGCAAAGGTTTAAGACTTGTAAGATGTTTAAATTGCACCAAAGAAAGCTAATGCGCAGCGGCAGACGTTTTGAAGGTAAAGAGGAGTCCATAAATCCAGGTGACCACCAAGCTCAGCTAGTCAAAAAGGCCAAACCCAGCTCCCAGAAAGCTGCCAAGTTGGTGGTAGCGAAAAACGTTGGTCGTCGTTACTTTGATGCACAACAGCCAGGACGACATGCGTGTCCCATTTGCTTTTTGACTTACTCGCGACTCGACACTATCGTGTCCCACTTGTTGGCCAGTCACAATTTTCAAACACAATTCTCGTGCAAAACGTGTGAGATGACATTTGGCACTTCAGCCCAATTAAAAATTCATTGTAATAGCACGAGTCACAAGGGGAGATATAAAGTGCTTGTTGGTCCCAACGAACTAAAGTTTCGTATAATCCATTACAAGTTGCATCAATTCTGTCGTGTCATCAAACGAGAGAATGCCATGGGGAATGCCGAAGCAATAGAATCTAGTGAGAACTGGACCCCAATAGAAACGCTGCGGCAAACAGAGATGAAATCTGTTGATTGTGGGACAAGGCGTCACTTGCTGTCTAGTAATGAGGGTGATATTGGGAACAATGGAGCCCACTTGACGGCAGCTCAGCACACAGACGTTCAGCAATATAAGTGTCACCTTTGTCACACCACATTTACGAGGGCTTGTACTTTGAAGCAACATCTCTTAGTTAGACATGGCATACGACAGAAATCAACAATTATAAGTACATCTGACCGCGCAGAGACCAGTGTTTCGGGAGATTACGTAAAGCGAATCACTAAGCATTCCGAAATGCTGAACGGTATGGCACCAGAAATCAGTAATCGCGCAAAGTCAATAAAACCAGTGGGCGACCACACTCAGCTGGCAAATGTGTCCAACTACATGGAGGTTACCAGTTCGGCGAAGAAGAAAAACGCCGATAATTCAACTAACAAGCAGCAACCTCAACGTCAAAAATGCCCCGTTTGTTGTTTGACATTTTCGCGAGGGGACTGCGTTGCTCGGCATATGCTTCTCCATCACAGTTTTCATTCCAAGTTCTTTTGCCAGTCGTGTGAGATGATATTTGACTCGAAGCTCCTGCTGGAGATCCACTGCAATGGCGCGAATCATTTCAAAATGATGAATACGGTGCTCGTGGGCCACGACGGATTAAAATATCGGGTAAACCAAAGACGGTTGCAGTATTGGTGTCGTAATTTGAATCGCGAAGGTGTTGAGGAGAATTCAGATACTTCAAAATCTAGCGGAAAATGGACTGATGTAGATATGCGACCGCACGCCAAAGGGAAATTTCATAAGGTTGTCACGAAGCTACAATTGCGGTCTAGTAGTAGACAGAGTACGAATCATCTTGACATTGACAGATCTCGTTTGGCATGCACACAAGCGAAAGATCCCCATGTCAAGGGTCCGAAATATACCTTGAAACCGGGCCAGAAGAAGTGTCCCATTTGCCACGCTACTTTGACGCGTAAGATCAATTTGAAGTCACATCTGCACGTTAGACATGGCATGCAACTAAAGTTTAGATGCTTGATTTGCCTGCAAATGTTTAACCAATGGAAAATGTTTCTCGTCCATCGTAAGAAACAGGGCCATAGGAAGCACGACATAGCGGTTCTTGAATCGGTCGACATGACGTTGCCAAATGTAGGGATGACGCACGGTGAGCCCGAGATTGGATCGCATGAGCCGCAAAATGAAAGTTTATTTGGTCAGGCAGTGATCCAGGTTGACCCATATGATGTCCAAGTGCAACGGGGATGCGATACTAGTCACCGAAAGCTTGCCAACCTACCAATCGTACATGAAATTCTTGGTGCCCACTCTTTCCAATGCCAACAATGTCCAAAACGGTTCACCAGGAGCTCAAACTTAGAAAAACACGTTGCCATCAAACATGACAACGGGGACACTAGCACTGGTGGCCGGGCGACCACATTGGTGGATTCTAAGGATGGCCTAAAAACTAGTCTCCAGCTGGCACCAGCTGTGGCGAAAGCCACTCGTCCCCAAAAGAAAGACCAAATTATGGAGCAGGACGTTGACGGCAAAGCGAAGGTGAGAAATTTTAAATGTCACGTATGCAGCTGGACTTCGCTACTAGGAACTCATTTGGCTGAACACATGTTTGTCAGACATGACATTTATACCATTTACAAATGCTGCGATTGTGAAACCTATTTTGACTATCGGCGCCAGTTTGCAGCGCATCGTATTGAGTCAAACCACGTGAACTTCACACGCCTCTTCGTGGATCCGCTTGACCACGACAGCCGACCGGGACTGTTGCCAAGCGCGCAACGCCTAAGACCCTTCAAATGTAATTTGTGTGACGCTCTATTCAAATTTTCGAACCAATTATCCAATCACCAAACGCGAAGGCACGGGGTCCAAATGATCTACAAATGTAGATCGTGCCAGGAGGGATTTGCCAATTTTACAGAATGGCGCGCTCATAGTGCGCACTTGTTACACCGGGGGTACGACAAGATAATCGTTGGGCCTCACGATGCTTCTGTCGGTCACGATAACATGGTCAAACTTGAAAACCGAGACTCCCCAGTCGACAGGACTAGATCCGTACCATGCAGGGTCAGCAGTGGTACCGAGTCACTGGCAGGTGGACTGAACGATCGTCTACCTGAGACCTTGCCAAAGAAGATTCAATCCAATCGTGCACTTGTTTCCAAGAAAAAGAAGCAGTATCCTTGCCCGTTTTGTAGCTTCTCTAGTAACTTGAAGCCAGGCATCGCTAGGCACCTCAATGCGAAGCATTCCGAGAAACAACCTGTCTCTCCGCATGAGATCTCCTCTACTCTGGTGCGTCATAAGATGACCAAGGTCGAGTCCATCTCGAAAAGGGCGAATCCAAGAGCGAAATTCCAGCCGTACCCCTGCCAACACTGTGTCGCCGTGTTTTTTCACAAGGACAGCCTTTCTCGACATCTCTCCAATGCACACGGGGGAACAACTTACAATTGTGGTCTCTGCCCGCGAGTATTCTTTTGCTCGTCCGAGTTGCAGGCGCACGAGGCTGGAGGTCACGATCGCCGCCGGGACAACTCGACCGCAGATGACATCGTGAGCGACACGGTGATAAACACGAGTGAACCTGTTACGTATAAGCAGGAGATAGAATTTGAGCCTGATGCCAAGGAGCCGCCAATCACGTCGGTTGTCAGTGCCATGCGTTTGGATGACGTAGGTGGTAATGGTGGTGGCAACCCATCATCATGCGAGCCATTGGAGGGATACCCGACTCCAGATGCCGAATACAGTGGGAACCCCGATAATAATCTGTTTGCAATCGAAGGTGGCGCCACTGTGTATGTTTCCGATGCGGTGATGTCCACCACTTGCATGTCTTATGTGCCTCCTATAACTGATTATCGCTTACCCGACTACCCCGACGATAGTTTTATGATACCGATTCAGGCCAACGAAATCACGGATAAACCAGACGGGGTCGCGGGAATGGTTATGATGGATTTGTGATGCCGTTGTTTTATGAACATCTGGTGCCAGGATAAGAAAACTACGACATGGCTATATCTTGATGTCAAAATTTTTCTAAAAACTATGTACCAAACGTGGCGGACATTAAATGTTGATGGTGTTACGGTGACTGTGTGAACAAGTATAGTGCACAAGCACCGATAGGGGTACAGAAACTCCTGTTGTGACGATATACACTTCAGTGAGTAAAAAAAAAGTATATTGATCATCTTTGTGCCATTTTTAACCTGGATTATTTTGTTGAAGATTTGGTTGTGAATTCGGTTGTTTCGTTTCGTCAATAACGAATGTAGTGTCGAAAAGTGGGTGCACACACGTCTAGTTCTTTGCCTTTTTGCTCATAATCAAGTGTGCACGAAAGTAATTACAGTAGTCTATTGGTATCTAAGATGACCCTTTAATCTTGTAAATTTTTGTCAAGATTAGACTGTGCATTTGACTTTTTAAAAACATTTTCCTAAATCCCTGAATGTGTTCATCTTATGCCGGTATCTCGCCTGCATTTATTCATTGAGCACTAACGTAAAATCGTGCTTTTATTTTTATGCGACCATACCACTGCCATTTCACACTCATCTATCTTGTTTCTTGCCAGTCCTCTTTATTTTGGTGTTCCAAGCATTCTTAGAAACATGTTCCTCAATTCCCAGAGTGTTTTTCGGTTAACTTTTATTGTCGTTCCAACAACCGAATGATTACATTCCTGCTCCACTAGTTTTGATTGTTCAGATGTACATGTCTTACTGCCTAATGTAACTGGATCGAATATATATATATAGTCATACTGTACACCGAGTATATTTTTCTCAAGTGCCCTTCTTAGCGCAATAATAAGGTTGACCTTGTTTTTACAATAAAATTGATTCATGAATCATATTGGGGTCCTACTGGGTCCTCGCTCACCATTCCTGTTACATATCTCCTGTAGTGGATCCTCGTATTTCTCCATATTGCGTCTAGGAATGCCTAATTCTCTCTATACAGACATTTTTCGTTTGCCAAACAAGTGAAAATATTTTTGGCAGCATTTTATACTCGTAGTTGGAGAAATCGCTGATTCATTCCGGGGTACACTCAAATTCAGATAGCCAATATTTTTCATTTTTTGCAATCGAACGTGGAACGAAATTATCAATTGTCGAGCGCAAATAAGGCTCTGCAGTCTATTGATCTTTTTGTAATGATCACAACTGGTTCAAATAAATGTGTCCCTACATGCTCTTCATTATCTTAACAATGTTGTGCAGGATTTTGAAGAAATTTATTGCTGTTTAAAGAGTACAGAAGCACGAGCAGATTGGGATATATTTATCACAAAGCTAGATAGTTTAGCGGCAAGATCCGACAGATCCTTTCGTCGTTTTATTCCTGTACCTTTCGGATCTTTCCGCTAAACTATCTAGCTTTGTGTTTTTGCTGTTTGCCACTTACATCAATCAAATGTTACATATCGTTTCTGGACAGTTGCATTTTCATTTTATGGACAGTTTTGCATTTTCATTTTATTTCTTGTTGTCTTGAAACACATGGCATTTTAAATAGCGGATCCGTATTCTGATGTATCGTGTCTGATCGTCCATCGCCATCGCACGAATAACAAGTGCACATGTTGTGTAGTTGACCAAACTCTTATTTTCTGGCGAATGATGTTCAGAGAGCAATTTGTTAGATTTAGATTTGATTTATCGCCGCGCCGTAGCATTATGGCGATTTCCGTATGTGGTGTGAAATGTTAATGAGACTTTGGGCAGACTGGCCATTCGCGAGCAGCCCGCTGTCGTGATTTAAAACTGGAGATGGAGGGGGCCTGAACTAAGTCTTGGGGAAGGCTGTTCCATTCACTAACACTTCTGGGATTTTTGTTCTTGTCAATGTTTTTCTATTACGTTTAATAAAATGTTTGCCTTCAGAATTTCAGTAGAAGTCTTTTATTAGCAAAATAATTAGCAAGAGCAATAAAGATTGTCATGCCTAAGTTTATATGCGCTTGGCCTTGAACTTTTAAATTTTAGGAAGAAAAGGCGTTGGTGGCGGCGATTGGCGAGTTGTGCGCTCTTATTTTTTTTTTTTACTGGGAACCAGTTGGTTAAACTAGCGACAAAGATCGGCATCAAGTCTACTGATATAGTTTTAATTTCCGAGAAAACAAGATTTAAAAATACCCATGTAATTCTGATAAAATTTTGCATTTCCAAAATGAAAATCAGTTTAAGTAAAATATTATAAAAATAAAAATGTGTATGTTTTATTCCTAGAACTAGAGGAAATCTTTTTATGAGATTCTCCTGTTTATTGGAATAGTGCAAAAGTTTGGCCCATTGTCATAATTTTGGGTCAAAATTTGACATGAGCATCGAGCACATGGAGTTAAACAAGTTGGATCTCAAGTTTTGCGCCTTTTTTGTTCTGTCAATTTAAACCTAGAATTGTTTCATTTGGAGAATGAATAAACGTAGAAAGCCAACTGTCATATCGAAAAGGAAGTTTGCGTACTTGGGCGTCAAGTTGGAGGTAAGACACCCTAGGCCTACTTTAGGCCTAGGCTTGGGGAAAGGAGGTACCCAGTTAACCTAAAAAAAATCACTGATAGCCAACCAAGTGTCTTGTAATTTTATTGATTTTCAATCATATTCTGAGTTTATGTTTTTGCGTTTAGAAATTTGAACTTGACATGACGCATTTCACAAAGTACATCATTTATCGCTGCGCTGGGGCATTATGGCGATTTCCCTCACCTACGGAAATCGCCATAATGCCCCGGCGCGGCGATAATCGCATCTAAATCTAAACCAGAAAGCCACTTCTAGGAATGAGTAAATTCTTTATCTGGCAAATTTTATTTTTCTTCCAGCCTATAGAACTATGCACGCGAGACTGCACCGTGGACTCTTCAGAGGCGTCGTGCGTCCCGACCATCGTCTGCCGCGTCTGCGGTCTCTGGTTTCACCGCAGGTGCATGCCTCCTTCGCCTTCCGACAAGACTCCGGCAAACTTGTGTTCAGAGTGTAGCCAGAGTTGGTCGGAGGATGCCAGCGTCGCCTTGGACGGAAGCAGGGTCGCCGACGCGTCCACAGATCAGATGGTTCTTGTTCCATCACAGGTCTGCGTGGAAGCCAACGACGACGTCCCTCCCGTGCTCGAGCCGAAAAACGTGGTGCATGCCACATGTGTGGAGGCCGATCTCAATGCGGAGGACGTCGCTCTTGTCAGGCAAATTGTCGCCATGAAGTGCACGGTGACCAATGCTCTCATTTCGAAGTCTGGGATCCAGTGGCAGAAAGCATTCAATGATCTAAACGAGGTAAAGTGGCGACCACAGTACTAATCAATTGACGTATTCTAGATTTAGATTTAGATTTGATTTATCGCCGCGCCATAGCATTATGGCGATTTCCGTATGTGGTATGAAATGTTAA
>JAQGBY010004512.1:0-16481 GCA_034698785.1 Mycogona germanica | reverse complement strand
ATGGTTTACTAACTGTATGTTAATTTTTATGCAATTTCATTGAGCCGTTCGTGAGTTAGTCTCCGGACATGAAAATCGACACCAGGGGGCGTTCGCTAGAACCCCGAATGGAATAGGAAAACTATAGGGTGTGTGTGCTGCGTGTGAGGATCTCCCCAAAGTACGTGTAATTCCGACTGTTTGTACAGGCGGAGCGCGTAGCGTTTGCCAGTTTTCTTAACCCCCTCCGGCGCCCTGGAGCGCGCCTCATAGAAACCCCTTCTCTGTTTTCAGTTAACAGTTGTTGGCCTCTATATGGGTCGAAGAAATAGGGGTTACGCATCTATCGCCTTTGTGTGGAGCAACATTTGATGCCCTCTGGTGGCCTGCCCGCGAATCAGTTGGTTCGATTCAGGGACGAGAGATCGATGATCGAAAAATGACGGTTAAGTGGTCCTAGGGCTCTTATAGTGGTCTAGGACGCTTCCAGCGGCGATAAGTTCAAAGTGTCGTCACCTTCCGAGTGACGAAATGAACGCCACCTATCGTTTTTCTTTTAACTGAAGTGAATAGCTCTCATGACAGCTGCACCTGGGATCGAATAAATAAGAACCCGCGTCGGGAATCGAACCCCAAGATCGTGGATAAGTGGGATTCACAAACAGCTGAACTTCGACGGGTCGTATTTGAATTTTAATGGGACTCGGCTGAGAGTTAAATGAGTTTGGACGATCTCAAAATAATGATTTATATCGTAATAGTTTCTGAACAGACCTACAAATCCGGGCCGTTTATCGGTGAAATGAACCCATAAGTAATAACGGCCGGTGACATTTCTTTGATAGAGTCTGTTTGAAGAGTTCCTCCATTTGGAATTGCGAGCTGCAATTTTGTTCTGCCCAAAGAGAGAATTATAGAAAAAATATATCTATTTTGGAATAGTTTGCATGCGTCGAGGACGGCCAACTTACGGGTATCCGCGGGCCATCCACCACCGAGAGCTCAATTTAGCGGGCCGCAAGTTGGACAACAGTTTACGCTAAACACAGTCGTTGGAATATTGTTATTGAGCAAACCGATTCGATAGTCTCGGAACCGAACCGCGATTATCCAACTCTGGGCTTGTCCAACCTGCGGCCCGCCCTCGCATTTCGTCAACTTTTAATTTACCGCGTTCATCATTTTTTCTTCTGCTAACACAATTATTCCCAGACAGCGATTATAAAATATTGTTTATTTAGCTGGTTGCTGCCATTGTATTTACCTGCAAATGTTTACGAATTCCCCGATTTGAGGAAAAAGGTTGCACACGTCTTCTAAATGGATTCCAACAAACGTTGGCCTAATCTACAGGTACGTGAATGTCGTCGGCGCGACACCTTTTGAATAACAAAATCCGAAATTTTTGTCTTAGAGCGTGAATAGGGAAGGTGTACTGTACGTGAGATTCTTTTGTTTTTGTTTTATTTTTTAGAAGATGTTTTTCTCCGACACTTTTTCTTATTCAACTTGTTTTTCTTACTCAACGCAAAGAAATCGTTTTTCTTTTTCGTGTTTTAATAATTTTTTCCTTTCTCGCTTTTCCATTTTATGCTTTTTTTCTTCAGCCGATGCTAAGGTTTTGCTTGTCCAAAGTTTGTTTTATTTTTTGTTTACTGTACCATTATTTCATTTCACTCTTTGCGAAACATGGGTCTGAGTTGTTACCCATTTCCAAATAATTCTATAGTCGTCGTTCGCACATTGTCAGTTTTAAGTGTAAAGCTGTAAAGATGCTAAGAATCTTGAAAATAGTGCGAGAAATTAGACACCGAATTCGATAGGTGTTCATTAATTGAACGTCTTTGTTATTTGTGCAGCAGAATTTTAATTTCCCAAATTAATATTCCAATTAAAAAAAAAATACTTCCCGTTCTTGAAAGATTTGATGGCTTGATAATATTAATCATAATTGATAAATATTGAATATTTAAGGGCGATTCACTCATCGGATTTCTAGACCCTTGATCGCGGGTTCAATTCCCGGTTCAATTTCAATTTTTCGGGTGAGATAAATTCCATCCTGCGGCTTCCTTTTGAATGGATTCAATGCCGTGGTATCCATGCGTGTACGGGATCAGGTACACCTTAAAATTTCCTACCTAGGTATGCGGCCTAGGTGAGGTCACACCCACTGGGGATGGCTTTGAGGTCTCCTTAGCAAGTAATTATTAAAAAAAAAGTGTAGCTCAAGGTGGCTCAGAAGGACCAACGTTAAAATATAGTTTCATCGTATCTCAGCAAAATGTTGACTTGAAATTCAGCTCAGATGTTCTATGACATCTTATTACAATTATAATTACAATATGTACCCACAAGCAGCCCCAGATGGGGTCTATGGCGGACAAAGGTGTCTCTGAGATATTTGTTAAGGAGGTCCACCAGCGTGTTCGCCCTAAAACCCCCTAGGAGGCGACCTGGTAATTTTGCCTAGCCCAGGCTTAGTATAAGCTACCAAGGTAGGGATCTTTATCGTGTACCTGACATCGTACCGACACGGCTCCCACGGCTTTACCTCCATTCCGAAGGAAGGCGTGAGTAGGAATTTCTCTCGCCCGAAAAATTCCAGAGGTCTCGGTCGGGAATCGAACCCGCGATCACGGGAATAACAGCTCGACACGCTAGCCATTACCGCCACCACCGAGACGTCGTCAGTCCGATGCGTCGTCGAAAATGCTCCAACCTCGAGTCGTGTTTGATTATCATCACCACAATGTTGAAATTTGAAAAAATAGCCAGTCCACGAATCGCCCCACGATTTCATCTCCCATTTCTCCCTCCCTTCCTGCGCGCCATCTAGCGAGTTCCCCATCCGCCCCCGCGCCGCACCCCAACGGCCAGTTGTCAGCACGTGTCACGCGCGACCACGCATGCGCATCCGCGACTCCACCATCACCACCACCAGAGCGAACCACCACTATCCAGCGACGGATCCCACACTTAATCGGATCCTATCGCCGAGCCAGGAACCACTCCAACAGGAACCCCGTGCACGCCAACACACACACACACTCATACGCCACTCGCCACAAGCTGAATCACGAACTTCCGAGGAGCCACGGGTTCGAACCCCTCCCCACTGACAACCCCAAATTCGAGTCGCCATCGAGGAAACCGCGGAACACCCCCATTTATTTGTCCCCCCACGCCTCGTCACCACAGAGCATAGAACACGCAACACCTACGCGATCTCTCCAAGTTTTAGTCAGTCTCTGGCCTGGACTCTAGAGCTCTTCATTCCCCGTGTGTGGTTTTTTGTCCCCACCCCCACTTTCTCGCGCTCTCGGACCACTTATATATATTCTACTCTGGTTGGACCTCTGGACTTCTCTCTTATCACTTTGGCTCGAAGCAGCGAGTGTGGTCAGTTTTGAACCCCGCCAACGACATCCGACTTTTTTTCGGCGGTACTTTCTTTCCACACCGGTTAAGACGTTTCGTCGTCGTCACGAGTACGTCCCGTTTCATCTTCACATTTTGTGCCCCGGACTTGAAAAGAAACTTGTTTTTTCTTTCTTCTCTCGACTGATTTCGTTTCGTCTCTTTGGACGGTAAGTACTGAGAATTTGGGAATTCCGAGATAAATTGTTTGACGGGATCTTATAATTGGTAGATCAGCGGATGATTGTCTCAAAACAAATGCTATTAAATCTCAGCTCATGATTGGGACAACTTTTAGCGAATGTTTTAAGTAATATTAAAAATTTAGATGTGAATCGCCATCGTCTTATTTTTTAGTGTCAGTTCCCACGGTTTTCTAGTTTAATTTTTTCATTTTTAATAATAGTCTACTATTATTATTATTTCTCGCTCTGTCCCGGACACAACCCCCATTTATATTTATTATTAAGAAATTCCACTTTCTTACGTAATATTAATTTAGTTTGTGTGTGTGTGTTAAAGATAGTCTTGCGATCGGGTGATCGAATCTGAATTTCTTAGATCGAATCTGATGGTGGTGGCTCGTTCCTTGTCTGTTTAGTCATGAACATCGCATTGTAAATTTCAAATGATAATTTCAATATTTTATCCACGACAGTTTCATTCCCCATTTTAGTTTTGAGATGAAATTTGTAAAATTGCGAAATTAGGTGAACGAAAGCTGAACGAAACAATTGAAAATATCAAAACTCATTTGTAAATGAAGATTGTATTTTGTAAGAGAGAAAACTGATTTGGATTTTGTAAAAGTATTTCTCTTTTGAAAGCTGATGAAATTGTAGATTAGATTTTAAAGAATCTTTGATATACTAGAATCTTCTGCTTTTAATAGTTTTTCATTTTTTGAAGTACTTATTTTTAATCGAAACGTCTTGTCTAGTAGAGATGGGAAAGGGGACGTAAATGTCGTCGCTACCTAGGGCCCAGGGGAAATTAAGTAGTTATTTGGGTTATTTGTTTCAAGAAAATTTGAAAACATGACCTGCGTTTCCAGTGAATTGCGGTTCCATTCGCATTTTGATAGGTTAAATCGAATCGGACGAAACAAAACCAACTTCATTCTACAACAAATCTATCCTCATTCACAAGACTTTATTCGCTTTCTTCAAAAAAAAGTGTCTTCTTGTCATCTTCAATAGTTAACCAAATAAATGACAATGAAAATGTATTCGAAAATGAATTTTCAGTTTGCGAATCGCGAGCAATTTATACCTAACAATTCACTGTATAATTCGACAGTGTATTTCAGATGGTTATTTTTTTATTTCAACTGCGGTGAATAGAACTAAAAGATTCGGCGTTTACCACACTTTATCAGAATACCGAATAAACTAGAATCCGTGATAGGAATCGATCCCGGGCCCGTCACGTCAATCTAATTTAGAAGCGCCGATTGTTAAGAGGTCACGTAGTTCGACTTGTAAGACGTGATCAGTGTCAAAATTGTAGACAAATTAAATATCGTAATTGTATGAACGGACACATTTGATCTAAAGACCATGGGACGTGTTTTGCGTGGTCAATGTGAATATTTTAATATTCGAGAACACTGGAAAGGTGCCAGCAATCCGCGAAACTGCTCCTTCTTTCGCCATTGAAAATAATGAAACTAGCATTACACGGGCGTATTGCTAGTTTGCCGCTCAACAGGGGGCAGCTGACCATTTTTCATAACACTGACTTCGATTCCTTGTTGGTTCGCTCTCGCTGTATCAAATTCAGACACGGAATTTCAGTGTCTTGGCAGACTTATTTAAAGGAGATTGATTATCAAGAATTAAATCGCTATAATGTTTAAAAATTAGATGTCGGGTTGCGTCCGGGACAGCGTCGAAAGAAAGACGATTGATTAACCGAGCGGTAAATTATATTAAAAATAATTATCAATTTCTGCTATTTTAGATCGGTTATTGAAACCCCGGCAACTGAAAACTCTATTTTCTTGTTTGTAATACTCGTATTGTAAATGAAGTTGGCCATTCTGTTCCATCTTTCGTCCGGCGCTGTCCCGGGCACAACCAAACATCTTATTTTTAGCAGTCCGCGTATTCAATTGTAGATATTAGGTACCTTGGGAATTTATGGGAAATCGTCTATTGTTATACACTGTGCTTTAATATAATTATCTTATTGTTATAACCGACAAGCGAGCGTTCAGAGCAATCCGAAAAATTAATCTCCTCAGACTACTGAATTGAGCAAGCCACGAAAAATGTAATCGTTCAAATTGATTGGATTAGGAGAGCACGGAAATTTGGCTTGGGAAAATTGTAGACAAACCGTGTATGCACATGAGGTTTCATTCCATACTGTATATAAACTTGTCAGTTCCAGGTAGACGCGTAATTGGCGATTTAATTGAATCAAAAACTTAGCTAATGCGGCCCAGTTTCGCACCTGCGTCCTCCAGTACGTGGTTTGCGGGGTCAATTTGAGAAAGCGAGTAATTTGACAGTTATGCGCTTTGCTGGATTTATGTTCGTGGTCCAGGGATTTCAGAGGTCGACATTGACGTATGGTCCGACGCTGCTCCATATTTAGTATCCAGGAGCTTCATTCTCGCCTTTTCCAATAATACCCATTCCACTCTATTTCGTAACGAATAATTCCTTACATTTCCGGCATTTGGGCTCGCGGCGATAAAATTACAATGTTGATCTTCTTTTGAGACTCGGAAGATACAATAAAAGACAAGAATCCCATTCCAGTCTATCACTGGATTTTTAATTTGAAAAATCCCGTTTTTATTACGTTTGGAATTAACAATTTTACCATATTGGTCTTCTGTACTTTTGGGAACCCAGGGAAAGCTTTTTGCTGGCATTTCTTTGGAGTGAGTTTTAAGATTCCGGTGCTGGATCCGATTTTTAAAAATTGCTGAAGCTCTCTTAGGATTAATTAGTGGTCAAACGGGTTCTACAGTCCGGCCTGTCAAATGTGTCCGGTGTCCGGTTAGTACAGAAGTTGTGCTTTCGCGCTAGATTCAACGTCCAACCGGAAGTGCGGCAAAGTTTAGAGGCACAATAGGTTGTTGAATCTTAGCACCTGTGCAAGAATAGGGCCATCGAGACCACACTAAGTATCAAATTTAATTACAATTGAACAGCTGAACAGTTTTAAGCGAAACACTAGTTAATTGTTGCTGCATGGAGAAAATTGAAATTCCATGTAATTAAAACTGACATTTAAATATCTAATATGTGTTCTGTTTCAAATAATACATTGTACACAGCATTCCTTCGGGCATTTATGTCTTACATCTCATTCAATTATTTGTTTAGTGAGCTCGTTTTACCATTTTCGAAAGGAATTTAATTAAGTGCTCGTGTTTATACATTCTATTTTCGTTGGCTAGAAACTGACTCGATTGTTATACAGCTCAAATGAATTGCCAGATATTTGCCTGAACTTTGTGGGTTGATGGTGTGCTGAAGAAATAGATCTTAGACGTGATTTCGACGTGTCAAGCGTTTGGGTTTAGTAGTTGAAAGTCTGCGATTTTTAGATGTCTTGGTGTCCATGCAAGTGCATAGGCTTCTGCTCCACTCGGTCTATTTATGTCTATGATCCAGCGCGTTCGATTGGCGACGAGTTGAAGCGACTGCTCGGCAGATGGCGTTGGCGATTACTTAGATATGTTCGCATATGGGCGTAGATCACGATCGGCGTTGTATCGCGCAAATCATTTGAGCGTGAGATCATCCGCTCGATTGTGTTAGACATTCATCAAGTTTAAGCGATTTCTGCAACTTCAGGATTCTATTTGAGGGTGAATTTTTAGATCAAATCCTCGAGATGTTAATGGACCACTAGGAAGAAACCTAACACATTTTATATGTGACGAGGCTTTTTTCTTCATGAGGTCTGTTGGTGGACACGGGGTCCGAGGAGGTCATGGGCCGGTAGCCTGGGTTTGTGACGGCTTAACGTGGTGGACACAGTCTTCACGCGGAATAACATCCCCGCGGTGAACTCTCGCGGAATCTGCATCCGTTGCAGAATCCATCGTCCGGCCGGTTTTCCATCAAGATCGGCACACGGTCCTCCACTGAACCCTGAGGACCGCGTAAAATTATAGAACAACACTTTTTCATTATACTAGAACTGCTGTCTGAGCCTGCCTACCTAACGATAAGAGATGGAAATATAAAAGGTTTAAATCTTTCATCTCTTTGATTTTTAAGTGCTCAAGATTAGTTGGCGACTGGTCAAGGAGATGTAAGGTAACGAGCGCGTAGTCCTCAGCGTTACCTCGAGTATGGAAAGGTGTTTTATTTGAACCTCATGAGAAGACGTCGTGTAATCTCTCCGTTTTCCGTGTCTACGTTTATTTAATACATCCCTACTAATGAAGTATTATTAAAGCGATGGACGATAGATTATGGAAAACCACCTTCATGGCTGGACCTGGCTCGTGGCTATGGTAACCTTTGTTTCTGCGATACATTGACGCCTAACTCTTTGTCATGGTTACGTTGTCGCGATCAGGGAAATAAGGCTATTTAACCCCCTTAACATTTACCCCCTTAACTTTTATCCCCTGCACTTCGCATCTCAAAAATTATAATTGTAATATGACTGACTTTTAACTGTAATTTCATTCGCAAAAAATGAGATATTTTCAAAGGATTTAGCCCTGAAAATGCCAATGGCGTCACCACACGTGATTTTTTAAAATCTGGATTTCCAAACTATTGTCAATTTAAATATCTAATCAGATCATTACGAAAATGCATTTATTTTCCTATTTTGTAAAAGAGTACTTAGAGCGATTCATTGAATAATAATTTGTAATTGTGGATCTAGTGGGGCAAATGTCGCTGGCATCACTGGTATCACGTGATTGGCGCACGTGAGAGCGACGACAGCGCCATTTTGGTCAAGTGGAGACGCCATCTTGAAATTTTCCTTTTAATTAATGGCAATGCTTAAACTTCAACGGCTGATATCTCGAGAAATACGCAACATCGATATCTGGAATAAGTTGCGCTCGTCTATAAATTTGCGGAACTATCTTTAACTCAAAATTTATTCAATTTCGTTAAGCCGTTCGTAAGTAAACACCAAGGCGGATAGATTAAAAATATAATTAAAAAAAGGATAGTAAACTTTCAGAATTACAATACACAATGTAGATTTATTTTTAACATTTCTCTGCCTGCTTCCGAGTTCATTTAAATGACAATTGAGCGTTTGCTTGCCGGTATTAAGCTCTAGCTAGGTTGAGCGTGAGATGCGTAACAAGTTGACTACTACGTCTCCATCCAGGCCTGGTCTGTGCCATGTATTCAATTTCGGTTTAGTGGTATTTCGATCGTGTTCAAGTCGCAGTCTCGTGTCAGGTGGCCTTATTTACGAGTGGGCGTTGTCGGATCCGGAATATAGCGCTCATGCTGTTCGAATTGCTGGTGACGCCATCCCAATATAGTCCAATGGCGTGGCCGTGTCACGGATATTTTTAAAGGGCAGCGCACATTACGCAATTATTCTCACCTAATCGAGCGCACGGCCTTTCTTACATTTGGCTGAGTGGTGCCAAGATGTTTGTAGACGAGCGACATATTTTGTCAAACGATGACGAAATTCACTTCGAAACTCTAGAACTATCAAAGGAGTTGGACAGGCTGCTCTACAGTGAAGAGTAGGAAAGTTCACGAGCAAATAGACAGAGTTCACAAGACGAAATGCTCGTGGAAAAGTGATTTTCGATTGTCCTAAAGTTCAGAATCATCTTCGCGACGTAATTTTCCCCACTCCTTTCTTTTACCCTAACTGCAATCTCATTAAAAATTTCCGCTCCCCTTATTTAGTGTCCCCTTATTGCCAGTAGAAGGCGGCACATGTTTGCTAGACACATTTCTCACGATGCACCATGTGGCCACGTCATGCTCGCAATCTTAACTCATTTCGAAGTCCGTAGACTCTATGATTTTTCGGTTTATTAAACCTATGCCTCATGAACGCAACAACGCAGTAACCTGAAATAAGTTGTGCTTTCCTTAGAATTTGCGGCACTAGCAAAGATCCAGTGTAAATTTCATGGCGCTGCGTTACGCCATTGGTGAGCCAAAGACCAAAGGTGGTCTAGAAGTTTTATAGTGTTAGATGACCATGTTGTCAATTTCCGACTGACGGAAATATTGTTTTGGCAGAATAAACGCCACTAGCGGCGACAGTTGCAACCAATCAACGACATGAGGACCACCAACCTTGTCTCAAATTGCAGAGCCCCATCGTCATATTTCTTGTACGTCACAATTTTTATACGGTGTATTAACCCTCTTCACGCCTTTCGGGGTTTTTCAACGCCAGCTCCCAAAAACGAAGGAGCTTTTCATTCAAGCTTCACTTGCAAAAACCGACATCGTTTTTAATGCGTCTATAAACTGCTAATTTTTATGGTTCTCGCTTCACCCAGAGATGGGCACGATTTTGTTTATGTTTCGTGGGAGTTTCGACGCACCCCTCCTTCTCCTCCAACCTCTAATTTGATTGGTTCCTGGCGAAGATTCGCCGTGACGTTATATATATATATACCACGTAGATGATATCAAGTATAAAAATAACTCATGCGTACATGTACATGTACTGTAGAGAGTTTACTGACGTGCGAAAACTATTTTGCTAGTCGATGCATTAATTAGATTCAATTACAAGTTGGCAATCTTCTTAGTCATAAAATTGGAACCTCAAAATCCAGAAATGTGTTACAAGAGTGGTCTTTGTTCAACCATTCTTTCCTTCCAAACTCACCTGTTTTATTAACAGAGGTGATCGCTAGATGGCGCTCGGGAAAAACTGATGGTCACGGCGTCCACATTTTGGACATCTTGCCAAAAGGTCTTAATGGTTGTTGTTGTTTTCGCTAGATGCTGATCACCTGAAACCGATGATTGAACCGAATATTTCAATTTGACAATTGTAATTGTGGTGCTATGACAGTGACTCGGGACTCCTCGCTAAACTTCCGGTAGGTGGCGCTATAGTCCACTGTTGATTGATCTGAAAAATCTTTTAGACTCAATCTTGTGGTCGTCTAAAGTCGTCGACTGATTCGCTAAGCGATATTGGAAAAACGAAATAATCTGACCTAACCGTGACACCGGTATTTCCCCACAGGTGACGCATTAGTGTGTCCGTCCCTCTAGCGGCGAAGGCTGAAGGTCGATGGCTCCAGAATTGAATTTCGGAGGTGTAATAACCTTGGCCGTGTGTACACTACGGCGATGCGGCTAATTGTATATTGGAGTCTGAGGCAGTTCGTTGACGACGTCGCCGTCACTGAGTGGACGATGTGAAATTGAATTCGACCCGACCGAGGCAATACGTGACCTCTGTCCACTGTCCGAGCGAGGCGAGATGTGTTGGTGAGATGCTCTCCCGGGGGCCTCGTTCGTTAATTAGGCCGTGGGGTTCGCGACGACGCCCAGGTGGCGCTGGTGGTGGCAGTCCCACACTGGAGACCAATGCGATGTTAAATCAGGTCACCTGGTGTGACCACTGGTATTATACGGACCTCAATTTTATGGCCAATTCTTGCGTTTTATTAGTGTTACTGAGGGAATAGGGGATTACACGCCTAAACAGATATCTATACTATAATCCTGAAAGTTTGTCATTTATTTTTTAACTATTTTCCTTAATCTATCCGCCTTGGCGTTTACTTACGAACGGATTAACGAAATTGAATAAAATTTGAGCTGTAGATAGCTCCTCAAATTTGTAGTCGAGTGCAAATTATTTGAGATCTCGATTTTGAGTATTTCTCGAGATATCAGCCGTTGAAGTTTTAAAGGAAAATTCCAATATGGCGTCTCTACTTGACCAAAATGGCGCTGTCTCTTCTCTCACGTGCGCCAATCACGTGATACCAGTGATACCAGACATTTTTTTTGCCACACAATATCCCGAATTGCTAATTATTATTCGATTAACACCTCGGAGTACTATTTCACAAAATAGGAAGGAAATACATTTTCATAATTACGAGATTAGATATTTAAATTGTCAAACTTTTGGGATTTCTAAATTTAAAATAATCTCACGCTGCGTCATTGCCATGACGTTATAACAACTACTACAACTACAGTGTTTTAACGTATCTTATTCACAAACAAAACAGAAATTTAAAGAATATTAGATATTACTTTCTTTGTCTTCACGGGTCTTTAAAGCCGGGCTATTTCTCTGGTATTCACACAAAGAATACCTTTAGAATAATAATAATAATATTTTAGTTTCAAGATTTCAGCTGTTCGATTTAGAAAATGTTCATGGAACATAATTGGAATGCAAACTGGTTGACGGAATTTGCTGATGAGCGTTGCGGCGGGTTTTCATTTGTGCCTTCGTTAGCGATATTTTTGTGAAGCGCGGACAATTGACCAACTGACCATTGATTTTTCGAAATCCCAACCGGACACTAATTGCGTGTTGTATCGGCTGCTGTCTGGATGTGGATTTTATGACCGCATTTTCAAGCTGCACTTTACTTTTCCCAAGAGCAGATTCAGGTTTCATTCGGGTTTGTCAAGCGTTAAAATCGTCTATGTCTAATTTGCGTGTTGCGTGTTTTTTAATTTTTGGAAGCTTTTGCCAAACATTTCGACATAATTTAGCAGACAAATCGCGTTTCGGTTGAAGCTGTAATTAAATTTATTGCGATTCTTCGAGAAATAGACTTGTACTCATAACACCCGTGCTTTGCGGTGCAGCTGTTTTACAATTGGCTATTAAAAATATAAATAGTCGACACATATTTAGTGTTTCATGATGACGTCTTGGTTTGCGGTGATGCAGTTCAAGTGTTGCATTATGAAAATGACTCCTAAACTAACATGGAAAATCCAGATCCAAAAGATGACTGGTGAAGCAAAGGCTAGCCTTAGGTTTGTCCAAAGTGTTTTGAAGGGGTGTCAAAGGGGTATCTTGGTTGGTTGATTGATTGACTCGGCCGCCGGGTGGCGCTCTACTCGGTCGTGATCGAAACATGATTGATGGTGTTAAGAGTAGAGTCAGTGAAGCCCCGTGATTCAGCGGCACCCCGACACCGACAATTGTATAAAAGCAAAATCGTGTTAATTAATTGCGGCCGGATACACATTGAATGTCAAAGCCAATTCGCTCAACAGTCTCATTCTCTTGGTTCGACTTCACAAAGCCGATCACGGATTCACTAGTCGCACATTCTATAGCCGAATTGCATTTAACGCTTTCAAAATGATGGACTTCAATTTGGTCAATGCCCAATTTAATTTAGGGTCAAAGTGTTCTAAAAACTGTCTTTGAAAATGCAAATTTTAGATGGCATAGAGCGATTTCGCTACTTGAAAAAAATTGAAATAAAAACTAACTGCAAAAGTTTAATTATTACCTGTATAATCATTAATTTTTAATTATGTTTTAAACTTATATATATACGGAATTTTATAGTGTTATCCAATAAAATGTATATTTTATTGCATCTTTGGTAAATGTTGACTTATTCTCTTAAAGCTTGAAACATGTTAATTAGCTTCCTGTTTTCAAATTTCCCAATTCTCAGAGGGGCGTTTCATTACAACATCCTAACTGAGATATCGTCCGTTATGCCAGGGGTCAAAAGATGTTTGAAAGTTTCCTGAGAAAGTGTGGTCGTCAGGGAGTGGTTTGAACAATCTTCTTCGTAAGAATGATGAAGTTGAAGCGACCCAGTGCCGTGTGCTGGAAGCAACAGACTGGAAAAGTGAAGAGAAACTCGGGCCAAGTTCATCAGTTATTTCTGAGAAAGAAAGATTCACTGCAAATATATTATCTGGACCATGTTTCAAGAGAATCAGTCAACATTCGTCAGCAAAGATGTAATAGAATATATTTTTTACGATTCAAAATTTATTTAATGAGAAATTTCTCTTTTAAGACATCAATTATTTTTATATTTGTAGAGTTGGTCGAGTCAAATTCGTTAATGGACGCTTTTTCCTAAACAACAGTTGAAGTAAATCGGCCTTTGTTTAATTTCTGAGACAATCGAAAACAAACAGAGGTCTTTCAATGTCTATTCAGAAATTAGCTGAAGTCCAACATCAAAGAAATACTTATTTCGGAGTTGCTCGAATTGGTGAGGACATTGTTTTGAAATAGGGAATAAGCGCTGTTAAATATTTTCTGAGGTATCGTTTGTTTATGGATCCATTGATTGCCGCAACGGATATATATCTATCCAGATGGACAATGGTCCGGCCTAACAGTCGGCGCCACAAAGACTTTATTGCAACAATAGTGTTCGCCGCACCGCTCCCCTCTCCCCTCTTAATTGACACTCATATAATCTACCTGTTTGTCAAACGAAGGAAAATATCAATCTATTCTTTTTCCCCCATTCACTAATATTTCTTCTCGATTAATTGCCATTTATGAGACCGACACAATAAACGCGTCCACGTTGATTTGGATCCAGAACTTCAGAACGTCACGACGCATTTTCTCAGTGTATCCACGGAAAATATAAATATAAAGCTGTTCCCTTGCTATATAGCGACTTGATCACATTGACACAAGTGTCTTTTAAAAATACATTGGTTCAATCTCACCTGAAGTGCTAGAAACAAGTTAAAAGATCGTTAACTAATCCATCTCCCACAAGATGGCATCAGCATAGGTGGACTTGAAATATCCAATCGTTCTTGATTAGTTAATTTTGTGGTTATAAATCTCTTCTTAAGAGGCGTTTACACAGGAAAAGATCGGCTTCCAAGGAGCCGATCTTCTCCTGTATCATGAGAGAGGAGCGTGTTCCGCTCCCTTGCGACCAACGCTTTTACGATCTTGTTCATTTACACCTTTATGTAGTGATGCAGTGCTCCATTCACACGCCGTTGTAATATTTGCTCAATAGATGGCGACACTACTCAGTAGAGGCGCTAGTGCATGAAAAATGAGCGCTCTTCTTGTTGTGCCATTGCCGCTGATGGAGAGCGGAGCGGAGCCGTGAGTGAGCGCTCAGAAGGCGCTCAGGAAGCGGATCCCAAGCGAGGCTCCATTCACAATAGGAACATTTCTATTCGTGATGGGAGCGACAAAAGCTCCATGGAGCCGCTCTTCGAAGATGCCATTTCTCGGTTTACACCTGAAAACAACATGAAACTGCAATTTTTTCGCCCCCCATGCGGCAAAGATCGGCTCCTTAAGAGCCGATCTTTATTTGCTTTTGATTTATGTTTGACTTCAATTCATTTGACAGACATTGACGAATCTGTAAATAGCTGATGTGCTTTATTGAGGAGGATCACTGTATTCTCAAAGTCAAATAACGTCTTAGTTTGTTGTTAGTTAATTAAGTATTTTCAGAAATCCAACTGGAGTGTGTCCATGGTTGTCACTTTTTGCTATCTGGTGTCTCTATTGCTGTATTGGATTAGGAGTTGTACTTAGGCGCGGAGTTTTCGAGGACTTGATTGGTACCAGGAGGATGTAATGATCTTGTCGGAGGCAAAGATATCTGTTAAATCCCTTGATGAGTCCCTGGGGCGGAGGAAGAGAGGAGGGTTGGCCAGCAGCATCTTGGCTTCAGTGAATGACGAACGAGGTTGTTAGCTCTCTCGGTCATTAGCGCCACTGTGTTTTCTGGTTTTCCCCCAACGTACGTGATCGCGTTGAGTAGTCGTTGCAGACGTGGTTGGCGCGACCCCTGCCGAGCGTCACGTGATTCATAAAAGTGGATGACGCGCCCGGAGATTCGATTATATTGATGATAGACTTGATTGGCGTCATCCATAAATAATGGCCACTAACGAACCTGATGTGAAGTCGTCGGCTTCGGACGCTAAGTATCATTATCGTCTGCGCCAACGCGGGAGGCAACGAGCGAATCGAGCGAATTAAAATCTTTCGTTTAGGTGTTGTGTGTGTGTGTGTGTGTGTGGAATGGGTTCGTTCGAAATCTGGAGAGAGTTTGTGTGTTGGTAGAATTGGCTTGCATATAATAGTATTCTACCGAATATTTTAAACACGATTTTCAACTTCAAAAGAGATTCAGAATTTGAGAAACGCATAATCTAATCGTCTGAGACGGCTGACGTCTTAACGACCTATCTGGCGCAGAGGAATCTTGGCGCATCATCTCCAACCGTACAGTCCATGAATTAAGCCTAGTCAATCTTATTTATTTCCAACCTGAACCATAATTCGGATCCAGTTTCCCAGATCGCAATATTGTCATAATCAGTGCTAGATTGAAATTATTTTTATTAATAACTAGATCAAATAACAGGGAATCAGTGATTCGTGATATTATTCGAAAATCACAGACTACATTTTTATGTTGATCACGCATCACTACGTCGAAACGCGGTTTTTGGCAGTCTTGAAGTCCTAAAGTTCATAATCAACATTAATTTTATGACGTCATTAGCCACACCTCTGAAACCTCCCGCGTCACAGTCACTCATAACTCCCGGTATATGGCGACCCCATGAACTATGTGTCTAGATACTTAGTGCTATGTGATATTTATATATTTTTGTTTATTAAATTCATCAAATTTCATGAACACAACAATAAAAAAAAAGCTCAAATAAGTTGCGGTGACCGTAGAATTTACGACACTAGCACAAAATAAAGTGTAAATGTTATGCCGTTGGTGAGCTGTCGAATCACAGACAGGAAAGTCCAACTTTGTGTATTAGAATTAGCTTCTACCCAAACGTGGATTTTTTAAATTTTGAAACCAGAACTTGCAATCTTAACCGAATGTTGATTTAGGATTAGAATGTTGATTTTCCACAGCTCCAACTAACTAAAGTTCCTGAAAGCCCGAGGTCTACAGATGTCCTTCTCGTGTACTCCTCATCAACTTCCGTTTCCGCTCAGGGTAATTACAGCCCGGTTAGCCGCGGACGATAGAACGAAAGAAACGGAAGTCACATCAGCCGACTTGATTTAAGCCATCTGGTTCTCGCAGTGCATCGTAGTTTACGACGTAGAGAGAGAGGGAACACTGTAGTCGCATTACTGAACGTCTCACCTATGGCCAAAGCCACGAA
>JAQGBY010004511.1:0-16481 GCA_034698785.1 Mycogona germanica | reverse complement strand
GTGCTTTTTCGAGTCTTGCCAACTCGATCGTCGTCTTGCTCCCCCAGTCGAGTCCTGGGATTATCCGTATTTCCTTTGACAATAATTGTCAATAACATACGAGTAGAATATTTTGCTGTCGAAATTCGATGACAGGAAGTAATGCGTCAAGCGTTTGCATATTTCTGATACAAACGTTAATGGTAGGTACTTTAGAAGTCAATCATCAAACAAACCTCAAGGTCATGAATTATATATTTATTTAATGGAAAATTCTCTATTTTGTACTCTCTACTTCCAAAAATCAAATTTTCAGACTTTCAAAAACATCAACATGTTTTCAATTCAGGAAAGTTGTCTTATCCTGAGACCAAATAAAATCGTCAAAACTGGTTGAATCACAAAACATGTTTGAAAAATGAATTTCTAAAAATGTAGTCTTAGTGTAAGTTGCTTTTTAGATGTTTATATAACATTTTGGAACCACCAAAGTCCGTCTGTACGCAGACTACAGCTGCGATGGCGGCAAATTGAATTTAAAAAAAAATTATTCGGACTATTCAAATTGTAATAATGGAGTTTTAATATTAATAGGTTGGATTAGTGCGATTGTCCCGACTGCGCGCTTCCATAGATATGTACAGTATATACATGTAATTAACGTTCGTTAATTAACTGAGCGACACCACGTTTCGGCCATTGCGTAATTATTTCGTTGAAGCGCGCGCTTTCGCCCGCTCGCTCGCCTCCCCGCTTGCTTATGCCCGGGAGCCCGCTCTCCCTGCGCCTCGCCACGCATTTCTCTGTCCGTCGGCTCTCCGCTATTTTAATTGAATTACGTTATAATTGGATTAACTTATTACCACATTCGTAAACGCGGATAGGCCTATATATACACACACCCGTGCAGCTACCGTACACATGCAGTAAGGGCTTATTTCTGTAAGCGGCGGGTACCGTATCGCTTTCACAATGGATTTTCCTACGAAACCGCACGATTAACGCACCATTTTTATAAACTTTCACCTGCCTGCTTCGCACCATGTCTCTCACAAAGAAACAGACATTACTCGAATGCGTAATTGAATTTGACGTTGAAGAATGTCATTTCTCATTTTAAAATGTTTTAGTGCCACGCTGAAATGAGATTCCAGAAATTGCCTCCGTTTGTTTATCAAATTGCTATCCCTCCTTTTGCATTGTACGAATATTTTCACATCCCATTAAGATAATATTTGCTGCCCTTTCCTTTAATCTAGATTAGTAATCACTACGTCCACCGCAAAGGTTTTGCGGGCGACCAGTGTTGAGAGGAATAGCGAATAGTGATGATGCCCCCTGAATTCCGAAAGAAGCATTGCGTCGGTGTGTTGCGGTTCGCTCGTTTCCTTTGATGAGTGTGTGGTTGCGTAATTTCGTTTCATTCGGCCCGGGGTTTGCAAAGTACGATGACCGAATGTGTTCCTTGACAGTGATTCTGCCTAACTCGCACACTGATGGTACCTGTATTTACTAGGTTTGCTGTAGGTGTGATGTGTGGCTTGAATTTTTGGAAATCCTTTGAGCCCTGGATACTTACTACCTTTGCCCAACTATCCACGGTTCCATATTACGCCTATGGCTACAGGATGGATCAGCGAGAGTGAGGGCACGAGGGCAATGCCTTCTCTTGAGGGAAATAACCTGGCTGTTGTCCAGGGCGCTGACACTCTTGGTGCATGACGCAGTATACTTAAATTTAGTAGCCAATGAAAAATAAAATGTACAAGTTTCAATTTGTACCATTTAAATTGTGAATCAATAATTATCTTATGCAGCATACTTATATATGAGCCTATTTAGTAAACAGGATAAATATGTTTAAAATAATGTTTATCCTAAAGTAATTTCATTATTGTGAGCAATTGATCACAATAATTCTATTTTCTTCACAGTTAAAATCTTATGTAAAGTGTATTTTTGATATCGCTGAGTTGTTGAAAAAATGCAATTAACCCCTTAGAAGGTAGTTCCCCAGGCCACCGTCTTCTCTATTGTAATCACTTCTCTAGTGGAATCACGAAGGACCTAGGTATGCGTGACCGCAGTGACTCAGAGTGGTTGGTCTTCCAAGGTGGGCGTGTAACGGCTGCAGGCGTCACGGGCGTCACAGGAAATAAGAAATAGAGACCAGGCGCGATCGAAATGCACCGTTTTGCAAAAAATAAGCTAATCTCTTAATTGTTCAATTGAAACATCTTTGACAAAATCGAAGTCACATTTACATTTTATTTTAATTATTTGTTGCTTACAGATAATGTTCATGTTTTTATTAGAATTTTAAGAAGGGTTTCTACATTAATTAACGTTTTATAGCTGGTTTAACTGAATCTGCGCTTTACCCCTACAGTTCGATTGGCGGAAACAGTAATTCAGTGAGATTGCGAAAGGGAAACTCTCCCGAATCCCCATCACGCGCCCCAAGTAAGCCTTCCTCCCCGCTGCCGTCAGATACAATTATAATTGGGGGAGTTGATAGTTTCCCTCGCCGCTAGCAACGTGCATACCCAATGCCCTGAAATTGTTGGAGATCTGGCTGGAGCGCTTACGGGGAAGCTCCATAATTCCGCGAGACTCTAACCTCTGCAGACTCACCATTAATAAGTGACGCCATATCGACTGAGTCGAGAATAAGGGAAGTCCGCAAACGAAACAACTCCTATTTCATATGCGCAGTCGCTCACTGCTATATATCAAGACGTACATATCGTACATGGAGGCGAAAATGTTGAAGAAAATGAAACACATTTGAACAAATGATCCGCACGTATATTTTATTTCCGTAATCCCAGCGCTTCCATTTGAGACGAATTGCGTTTAGTCGCTTCGTATTGTAAACCTTTGGATATTCAGCATCGACTTTCGGCAGATCTCGGGTTTAATTTACGCTCATCGCTACCGAAGGTGGATATACGGATCGGGGTGTGCTCGGGAGCGAATGGAGAGCGCTATCCTGGCGCTTTCCGGCGTACTGATCCAAGTGCTATATGGGTACGGCCTGGAGAAGATTGGCGGCCGCCGCCCGAGGGCTACCTGCATGTCATAGCCGCGCTGTCGTCACGCTTCGGCTCTCCTGCTCCAAGTCATTTGCTGTAGCAAGCGTCGTGCGCGCCCCCTGTTGTCTGCCCCTATATGTACATACACGCGTCGATATATTGCATTTGCCACCGTTGGCACACATCATACCACCTCCGTTCTCATCATACACTTCACCTGGTGAGTTCAAGAGCATCCCCCATCACCACCGCCACTATTCTACAAAAACCAATTAAGTCATTGGTGGTCTTGTTGGAAGGTGGATGACGTATTTGTTTGAAATTACCACCATTTACTTAACAAATGTTTTAGTTAAGCCGTCCTGTACGTCTGATGTGAAACATGCGATGTAACAGTTCTAGTAGATAGGCATCCTATATAATAAGACATAGTGTGATCGGTGCATTGTGTGATTGCTTCGCAACACGGGGCAGAAAATATTCGCCCGCCACTAGATCGTATCCCCTCACTCTTTGGAGGTTCAAGACCACGTTTCATCGCTATGTGTGATGTTAAGTGACGTCATCACCTGCTTTATACA
Source organism: Mycogona germanica (assembly GCA_034698785.1). Classification (NCBI taxonomy): domain Eukaryota; kingdom Metazoa; phylum Arthropoda; class Diplopoda; order Chordeumatida; family Chordeumatidae; genus Mycogona; species Mycogona germanica. Next base: position 12,886 of record JAQGBY010004511.1, on the reverse strand, counting down.
CTGCACATCCATTCCCAAAGAAAGGCACGCGTAGAAATATCTCTCGCCCGAAAATTTCTATAAATCTCCGTCGGGACTTGAACACCTCTCCACTGGATGTACTTGTCACAGGTTTTAAGCGCTAGTTAGATTTTAAAAAAAATAATAATAATCGGTTATTTGTTGGGATTAATACAGCAGTCACTTCTAATCATCTATCACCATTGTTTGTGATTTTTGAAATTTGAAAAGTTCGATTTTTCTACTTGGTAGGTCAATTTTGGTGGGTAGGTGAACCCGCTTGACGCAGCCAACTTATCCGGCATTTTTCCGGGCACCGGGTGGCCCGCCCGTGAGCCCCAGCCTCCGCCAACGTCTGCCGAACCTCGCCTCCCCTGCCCCCGTCAGCGCCGGTCTCCCGCTTCGGTCTGTACGACGTCAACATTAAAAGCGTGAAAAATCAGCTGGATGCATACGTCGTTTACCACACCCCCGTTGCGTAAATAAAGCGGTTTCTTCCGGAAGGGGAATCGAAACGCCCCGGCTTTGCCACCGACCCTTCCACCCTACGATCACCTCACCCCAATTCCCATCGCGCCCGCCCAGTTCGATAGCAGGGGCGGAATTCATAAGTACAGTTATCTCACCTACCTGCGATTCAATCGCCCTCCTACAGGATCCCAACGCAACTACGCCGATCACCCTTCAGGTCCAAGTTTGAAATTCCGACCCTCCCCCCTGTTATATTAAAGTCAATAGTCGGAGTCCGTACAGTCAATTTATGACGACGGGGTAGCGGGGTTATGACGAGCCGCTATACGGTGGCGAGGAGGTGTTGTGTACATTGGATGACATGTGATGTGGGTGGGGGGTGAAAAGGGAGATGTCATGATCTGCTTCAGGAGTGAGGAAATTCGAAAACTTATTAATTTCATTTGCGTGCGTTTGTGCGAAAGCACTGACGACTGCACCGGTTAGATTGAAAGTTTTAATTGAATGATTAAATGGGGTTGTGTGTTTGTGAATGGCGATCTATTTATGTTAATGGTGCGGTGCAGGTGAAGTTGCGCTGCATGGGATCGCATTTGGGTGCGATATTGGTAATGTAATGTCCGTTACCTACAGCATTTATTCGACTCTGCTGAATAGGGGCTTTCATTGATGCAGTAAAAAATAATGTTGATATTTATTGGAGCAACAATTTGCTATTCAATGAGCGAAGATGTGGTTTAAAATATTGCAAAGTAAAATATTTTACCTGCATTTTTTATTTACGTGGTTTTGTTTTGAATCTGTTGTACGTTAGTTACATTGGAGCAATTAGTTTCATAAATCTCGATGTATTTTTTTATTTTTTGAGAAGGGATGAGGGAGTGGACCAGCTGTTTGTCAGGAAAACCTTTTGGATGAGCCTCGCTGTCAAGAAATGTTGGCAAGCGTTAATAATTAACGGGTTTTTCGTTTGAACATCGATCGCTGCCACTTTTGGAAATGCGCGTACATTTGATAATTGTTTTCTGCAAATGACGTGTTTGGTAATTGCGTCACAAAGGCGAATTTCTCGAGCATTCATTCGTGACGGAAAGAATGTTAGTGGAACACGCTTTGCGAAGAAATATGTTGTCCCAAGTATATACTTCTAAAAGGATCGACCATTGTTTCCCCCGTTACCCATACTTTCAGCCTCATATACCTCTGACTTGGGTGTCAGTTTTGGAATACTGATAAATTGTAGATTAGTGAATGCAATTAACTACATTTAAATTAGCTCTTAATTTTGGTTAAAACATCACTTTTTTGCGTCAGCTACCTGGCTACTTGGATAAGCATCGATACCGCATTTTTCATCGCCTATGTGTGAAAACAAGTTATAATTAATTTGACAAACTTTACTGCACAAAAATGTTGATTAAAATCGAGTTTTATTACGCGATTTTACACAGCGTCATGTAGCGACAATAATAGCCGATTCATGTAATTTATGAAACTCGTGAATGATTCGAAGCGATGTCAAAACTATCCACCCCGCGACGCAACGACATGACTATATTTTTAGAGTGACATTTTTTTTCTTCTTGACGCACTGGTACAAATAAGGGAGAGACGTCAGTTATACAATTATCTGTATTGATCCCCAAAATGTGCATCCCCCCCCTCTACTCTGGTACAACATGTACGCACTTTCGTGTTTCACAGAACCCCGCGGGCTTTCTCCACGCTGCGTAGTACATGTACGTACTAGCGGACCGTCATTTGTATCTGAGGAGCGCTCCAGGAGCGCTCGAAATGGTACATCCATACATGTACGTGTATGAATAGGCGTGTAATTAATTTTGGCGTCACCTCTTATTCTCGGGCTCGATAATTGACGAGAAAAAAAAAGTGTTTCGAAATTGCGAAGTTTTCTGACACTCCAGGGAAATACATGCTCGACGACGACTCGGGCTAATACAGAGTCTGTACACTCACTGTACACATTACCTTTTATGTACGCGCATTGTATATAGTCGTACTTTGGCAAATGTTGTACGTCAATAAAGCCCCCACATGTATACTAATATTTCGATCGATATGCCGATGGGTGGGACAACGAAAGTGGGCTCGCGTCGGCGCCTTTGAGCATTAATGATACAAAACAAAGCGATATCGGATATTGTGTGTTTTAATATATGCGTCAACGTTTTTAGGTATTCAGATACTTCTGTCGGCATTGTAAGCAACCGCATGTGGGCATTGGCGATTGGTTACTTGTTATTACCGACACCCGAGAAACTGCCGGGACGATATCATGCTTCAATGCAAAAATTGACCTAATACCTTCCAGATGATGTTAATACAGAAATAAATTAAGTACCTTTTTTTGCGAGAAAATGCGAGAACCTATTTATTAAGATACTTTTCACAGATACAGCAACGAATCCCGGGACACCAGACAGAGACTGAGCAGTTAATTCTTGCATCCTGAGACCTAGTTTTCCTCAGTCTTGATAAACTAGCGGTTTTTGGTCATCGTTTATTTCCTCGAAAAGTGAGGGCAGGTGTCCGATTCTTAAATTCCAGCAATCTGATAACTGTCGCCTCCAAATTTATGTTGCAAAGGGTTTGAAGAAGATGATATTATCTGGAACAGTTTTTACGGTTCAGAAAATTTAGCAAGTTCCGGAAATTTATTCAAGCCAACAAGCGTAACGTGAAAGAAACATTTCTCGCTCGAAATTGTTTCATAATACGTTCAGTAATAATGGTTCGAGAGAGGTAAACCCCGTACATTTAACATCGAGCAGCGAATTCATTTAACCCCCGTTCCAAAACTTAAAAATGGTTTCCTGACTCAACCGTTTCGTGGAGACGAGAATTAACATGAATTTGTTGCAAAACGCGACGCTGTCATGACGGATCGAGTAGTATTTACCGAGCGTTGTCTACTAGGCTTTACATGAGTTAACTGGAAAGACGGTAAGCTGAAGCCCGTAGGCAACTTGAGAACATTCGCGAAGGATTGCATCTTCGTGGAATCATGCTGTTTGGCCAACAGTATTTTTCCCCCTCTCTCTTTTAACTTTTGGCTAGTTTTGGTGAAACGTACATCTTCTTAAGACCTCGAGTATATTGTACCTGTAATGCATGGAATCTACTTAAAGCATTCGACAACTAATTTGAATCATATTCAATTTCGTTGGAAATAATTCAATATTTGTGTGAAACTTTTGACTATTTGACTTTTCGCCTTTCGAAAAACTTTATTTTGTCACTCCACCGATGTGAGAGTGTTATCTTTTTCTCTAGATGCAAAATCTAAAATCATGAAATGGATTTGTAGTTTGTAAACCAGAGTTTTATAACCTATGAAGTTATGAAATTCACTCGTTTGGTTGCATTCTGTGTTTCAAGAATATTTGTAGACATTTTGAAACTGCATTTAAGCCATGAGTACTTCGTTCTGAGGGGACGTAACGCCTGTAGTGCGGTTGACTACAGTTGATTGGGCAATTTTAAAAAATCGTATGCGATTACTAATCTGAGATGTGTTATGCGAGATAATATCTATCTCGTAGTTGACGTCAAATTAGAAAATGAGGGTACAAGAACCTTCACCACAATCGCTGATAAATATGAAGGGCCTCAGGAGGTTGGACAGGCTTACTTACATGCACCGATATTTAATAACCGCATTTTGATATGCGGACTCTCGCTCGCGTATGAGTGTGTGTGTACTACGTATGTATGCGTGCTCAACTCTATATTTTACAGAAGCCCAAAGAGATACAACAGATAATTTTTTGTAATCGATGCTCGCCGGCTATAAATTTCAAGATGCCGTTCGAGACTCAGCTACGGAGAGTATATATGCGTTGTGCGAGATAAGTACGAGCGTATAATATTTTATATTTACGCTCTCTCTCTCTCGGCCCCCCCCCCCTCCTTCGTCCTCCCTGATATACCATCCTTTCGGATAGGAGGGGCCATTTCTTTTTTTGCGCCCCCTCCAACTGATTTGTGCAAATTTCATTTGGAAATATATCGTTGCGTCGTAGTTTCTTATTCGAAAGTTTTTCGAATTGAGCGCTGCAACTTGACAATGGTCTGGCTAAAAAAAATTGGGGACTGTTCAATGTGGCATTGCACAGAGATGACCAATCAACGGTGTCATCGTGTTTTCATTACATCCTCTAAACCCGATTGTTACAAAAAAGATACGTGCATAAACTATTTACTATTTTCTATTTTGTGAAACATGTCGCTCGTAAGTAGTGCAAACTACAAATATATTCTAACAAATGTTGCGTGTAAAACTCTTTTAATTAAATGTGGTTACCCAATATCCGTATAGGTGACAGCCACTCGTAAAGAAGACTCGGTCTGTGAAAGTATTTTAATTAAGAGTTGCTCCGTCGACAACTTGCATTCGAGTTAAGTCGGTAACAAACGTGCAATTTAAAAGTCAATTAGTCAACGCCGCCAGACACATAATTAACGAAATGGTAAACGAAAAATAAAATTGATTGGACGTAATCATATTACTTTGCATGTCATCCATAAGAATTGTGTTGAATCAGAAGACATGTGCATTATAATTTCGTAAATTGGGTAGAGTGGCGAGGGCATTTACATAATGAGCGCAGATTTCGTTCGTTCCTCCCTAGATGTCGCTGATACCAATGAAAGATTATCATACCAATATTTTTTTGTTGCTTCCAATCAACTGTAGTTAACCGCACTACAGGCCTTACGTCCCCCTCAAGGTGCTTAGTCACTTTGCGAGGGGGAACGACCCCCCGGGATCGAAATTTTCGAGTGCCCGCGCCGGGAATCGAACCCGTGACCGCCGAAACAACAGTTAGTCGCTTAAACCAACTGGGCCACGACGAGTCGTATTATAATTTCTATTAATATTAATATTATTGACGTCATCCGTACCAGTATTAGTGGTGCCTTAAGTTAAAGCCCACCATACTATTGAAATACGACAATCTTTGTGAGCCTTCACTTAGTCCTACAGTTCGTTTGATTGTCCAGTAAGAACGACATTGACACCACCACCACCATCGCCATCACCAGTGCGTGTGTATTTGGGATCGCCCCCACATTTAATATTTGTTAAGTTAACGGCAACACTTTCCGAAGTTGGCGCGTGCCACGTTATGTATTGGCAATTGACAGCGCGTCGTTAGAGCCGCCCACCAAATATATATAATATAGCACCGGCGCGGATCTCCCGATGGTGTGTGGGCGAGCAGCGATGCCGCGCATGTATACATTTATAGGTAATAGGCCATAGAAATTCCGAATGGAGATCCAATACACTGATGACGCATTACATTTTTATCATACATCCACCGCGCACGTACGTGCATACACACGTGTGCATGTATCTGTATATATATATATATATAACTGCAGGCCTGGATGCGCGTATTTTGGCAGACGACCGACTGGTGTTCAGTATATGTGGGGGAGGAGGGGAAGACAGGACCAGAGAATATTCTGTCTGCGGGGCTCGCCGTATCATGTAGGCACGCTCTCTCCCTGGCACACGTGGATCTTCCTATCTTCCTGAGATCACCCTTACGTGACCATTGTTCTAACCGTACGAAATTCATTTATGGGATGATAATTGCAATTACAATATGTGCGCACAAGTAGACCCGGATGGCGCCTATGGCAAGGGTCGAACGACCAGTTAAGGACAAAGGTGTGGTTGGCCTATCCTAACATGCTCTTGACTTGAGACTCGTTAAGGTTATTCTACAGTCGACACACTCTGGGGAAATAGGAGTTGAAGTACGAGTCACATCTACAATGCAGCTCCTGAACCATTTTAGCAAGTCCCACTCTTTGACACCTAGTAGGAGCCTGTATCACAATTTCCCCAATTTTGGCATTACAATCCCCCTTCAGAATACAAGCCAGAAACCCAATATTGGTCGCTTTTCTACGATCCTCTAACGATTCCCATCTCAATATTGACAACATGTCCGTCACACTATCCACTCGACCAAATCTACCTAACAAATCTAGCAGCCCTTCTTTGGACCATCTCAAATTCACCTATGAGCCCCTCGTGGTGAGGATCCCAAACGGAGCTACAATATTCAAGCAAAGAAATAAATGAAATGATCTGATAAAAGAAAAGTAGGTCACGGCCCCATTTTACCCATTGAGAAATTCTGGTGACATTTCCTTGACGATTTTGAGTTGTTTCGGTCACCTTATACTGTAGAAAACGCGCCTGAAAAAAACGTTTTTGTAAAGAAAATAAATTTTTAAATTTGAATTTAAAAAATATATGTTTTTTTTGCAAATGTTTTTGCATTTATGTAACATCGACGAAACAGAACACTTTACTTGGCATTTCAGAAAGCACATTATGGTGCTTATAGAAAATAAGTTCTGTCAATTGTAACCAACCTTTCATTTCGCTATATTTCTTTAGACGTTTTTCTCTTCAAATTAATAGAAATATCATTAAACGTTAATAATATGAATTTGGCACGCACAATTTCTTAATGTCCCGTCAAAATGATATTCATGTTGCAGTATTAATAGCGATTAATACTGCAACAGGAGGTGGGTAATCTGCTTTTCCCCGTATGGCTCTCTCTTCCGAGTGTATCCGAGTGACCACCGGGTCTCTCGAGGATGGCTTATACGACGTACTAACACGAACATTTATGTTGTGTGTGTGTGGATGGATATGAAGTGCGTGACGCGTTCGTTTATGTGTATATACGGGTGTGCATGCAGATACATTCGCCACCGCGTTGCATGCATATGCAAACGTCGCCAAGTGTATCAGTCAATAAATTGACTGGTTGTTGGGCGGGGACAGAGACTAGGTGGTGGTGGTGGTGGTGGTAGTGGTGGTGGTAGGAGGAGGAGGAGGAGGGGAGGCTCAGCCTCTAATAATATCAGAATGCCCTTGGTGCAGTACGCGCGTTCCTATTAGGGAATCCTGTACAGTGTGTCTCGCCAACTGAACCAGGAATAGTCATTTGTTCAGATGGGTTTGTAGACATTTTCTTATTAACACTCCAGATGCGAGACATAGACGAAGGTATTGTCAATAAATGGTTGCTGTGATTTGTTTTTTTCTACCTCTGTTTTATATGTTTTCCAATATCTATTTTTACGACGTTCGCGAATCATTAATAGGTTTGGGCTTCACAATTCAGTGCTTGTAGTGGCTGTTATCTGGAAACATTTATACATAAGGTGGTTCAATTCCAAATCATAAATGACATACACGCGTGGACTTCCGATTACAGGCTGATATTCCACCGAATGGTTGAATGAGAAAAGCAAGGTGTGTTTACATCATTTGGATTTAAATATGCGGACAACGTAGGCATTATAATGTTTCGTAAATTTCGTGTCAATATAATTATTTGTCTGTTTTCATAATATTAAAGTCTTTATCTCTACCGCATTTCTGATATTGCCAATTTAAATAATATTATTTTTTACGAAAATTCTAGTATAGTGTAAACATAGTTCACCTTTGTCTACTCATACAATACTTTTTAAAAAAATTATAACTTTATTGCTGCTCTTTAAGATCCTGCAATCACCGATATCACAATACAACAACAGTGTACGATGGAACTTAATATAAGTACGAATGTTTTTTTGTCGTTAATTCCCGATTAGAGAGTCATTGAAAACAGTTTCACAGACACAAGTCTGATTCTCCTTGTCCCTGTTTCTTTTGAGAATCTGGGGATACCCTACTTCCTACCTAGTTGTTTAAAAATGTATGTGATACTGAATTATGAAAGGTTTTGTCAACTCGAGCAATTCTTTTTCTTACTGGGAAATTTCGCTGACCGCTCAAAGAATTATGATCACGTTTACATTGTCATAGTGCAAGAAATGTATGGATTACTTTTAGTCGATGTTGATCGGACTTTTATGGCATTGCTCAAACAAACGAACCACATTGTTTGGGGGGGACTACTGTTTTTGACTTGACGCATGCTAGACAATTATTCGTCTTTGGAGTGGTGATCGATGCCCCGAGGAAGCAGACTGTCGACCAGCTGTCACTCGACACAAACATTATTTCGACTGCTGTTTCCGACTTCTTCTCCGACCGGTCAACGTATATAAAACGGGCATCGGCATAATTATGACGATCAATTCGTGACGCATGCTAAGAGCATGGCGTGCTGTTCCATAAATCTTGTGGGTTCTGTCGTGTGCCCACGCCGTAAACCTTTTGGTCAGTTTCTCACGGTGGATTTCTCGATTTACCTCTCGCCGATCGGCCTACGCCGAGAACAACGTTGAGCATGCGCGATGCCGACTTGGTCATACATCAACTTGTGCAATGTGACATTTTTTTTGTCGATGCAAATATTCGAAATTTTACCTTTTGTTCACAAGATGTTCCAGAATCATCAGCGTAATTTTAATTTAAAAATTAAAGTAGTGCTGCTGCATGGAAATAGACAGGTACATTTTTCACAATTCCTGAAATCAGTTTCCTATTAGTGCTTGTTATGCAAGGCTTCCAATAAAAGCAAATAAAATATCCAAGATTTTATTAGGCTAGAAGACGATAAGTATGCTGACAGAGGAATGAGCGATTTGAAATACCATTAAAATTTTGTTTTGGTTATTTGCAAATTGTCAATTTCTCCTTTCAATTACTCATGGTAATACTTTTTTCATTGATTCGGTGATGCTGCAGATAGTTTGGAGACACGGGCTTACCTCTCGTTTTTTCTCTGCAACTTGTACAGGTATATATACCGTTTCTGTGCGAATTAAACATTCACCATTTCCGTATATCGCGTCGCATTGAAAAGAGCTACTCCCCGTGGGGTCCAATGACGTCCTTAAGCGGAAGTACTGACTGCGCTGTGCTATGTTGCCTCCGAAGACCACATTAGTTAGTACGAATTGTCCCGTGTTCTCCAGGTCAAACTAATCCATGGTATATTTATTAATCATTTTTCGAATCGGCTTTATTTATCAAAAACAAATAAATTATTTTTTATTTTTTAAAGAATCTATTTTGGCGTAATTCAGTTTAATTGTTTCGTTGATTTTATAGTTTAACCGACAAGGCCGAGTGGTCAAGGTTTCGCATACGTCTGAATCTTTATGGAAAGGGGGGCTTGATGTTTTGCGCTCAGGTTTCAGTAGTACAGGTATATATGTGACGTTGTCGGGTAGTCGATGGTAGAGGGGTCGTCGGGAGATCTATCCTGACTATCCCTCGAATGTATTTCTGTACGTGGCGATGCGTTAGCGTGCGAGTGTGTCAGAAATGGCTTTCGCGAGGCGCAGGCATGACGCAGACGAGCTTACAAGCGAAACGGCACAGTAGCAATTCATAAGCTTTTTCCTATAAAAGTAATTTACTCGCCCAAATCTTTCTGTCGTTGTCGACGCCGCTGTGTGTTGCGATGTATGGGTGGCGCGGCGATGATGGTGGTGGTGGTGGTGGTGGTGGTGGTGGGGAGGGAGACTTTTATTCGATTTGGTTACCGACCGTTTTTCGCGCTTCATTCTTACCGTGGATCACTTCTGCAGAGAACGGGGGGGGGGGAAGGGGGGGGCTGCTATGCTCTTAATATTCCACCGTCTCTCCCAACCAACCCCTGTCCACCCACATAATGTACTCACGTTGGCTACCAATTTTTTCCCGTTCGTTTTATATGGATATATGCGCGCGCTCTCTCTCTCTCTCACAATGACATGTATTTTGATATTACGATGTGTAAAAGTTTTGTAATACTAATTTATGACGTCTATAGATGTGTTCTCTCACTGCTGCAGTCCTCTCTACCTCACTCTGAGCTTTTCCATTTGTAGGTGATCTCCACGAGCGGCGGATTAAATTTCCGATATTTTTTCTTTTCTCCTAAGCCTTATATTTTTTCTTCTCTCCGCTTATAATAATTCGAACCAAGTGAATCTTATATGTTTCGCTGGTTGGTTTATAGGGCATCGCCAACGTGAGGGAAAAAATGGAATTTTAATAATTTCGTGATTAATTTTTGTGTGATCTGACTCCCCTGAGACCGGTATTGCTTTTCCAAACAATTTCCATGAACTTTCTAAAATATTTTTGTATAACCCAAACACCAGAGATACCTTTAGAGGTGTTCCTCTGGCGCTGTTTTATAGTGCGAGTACAATAGATGACTCGACGTAGTTCCGTCGGCCAGATGATTGACGTTTGGTGCGTCCCGTGGAGGACCCCTAGTTCGATTCCCGGCGCGAGATCTCGTTTATTCAGTAACATTGTCCTGGGAGATGGTGTGTCACTGAAATAGTACTGGCAATCCGTTTAGTAGGAGTAACGCTATTATTTATATAGATAAGTCTTTAATTAAGGAAACGTGAAACCGGTATAAATACTGCTCTTACCAATTGAACAATGCCTACGTGATGAGCTCCTAATTGATTTACCAACAACTCGTATGTAAGAGCACCATTAAAACAAACATTTAAAAAATTACTAGCGGGTTCTTACTTACTCTAAAATTGCAAATGGACATGCCAGGTCTCAGGATGATGTATTCATATCCGAATTTAGTGTAATGGGGAGAAACTGTAGGTAAACTATCGGATAATACGTACGACCTCGTTATCTTTGTTTCAGCCTCCTTTCTAATACCAAACGTGTGTCGGTAAACGCCTGACTTTTAGGAGCACTAACTTTTCGGGGAATCAATTTTCTCATCGATTTTGCTGAAGTGGCCTTGGTGGCACATAGTGGGTGCGATTACTCCATCCAAACCGTTTCGTTGATTGAAAACAGTGACACGTTGGTCTACATGTGTATCTTCAGTTACACGATGAAAGAAAATGAGCTCAACGATAATCAATACTGCAATGGATATATGTGAATGGACTTGCAACTTGTCTTACTATTTTTCGTGACTAGTAAATCTTTGAAAATATTTAGCGAACTTACTGTAGTGATATGACTCACCTGCGAAACATGTATAGTTAAGAGACAATAATAAAATTGCACTTTATCAAAGCAAATTTCTTGTTTCCACTAACATTGTTTTCGCATCTTTGTTCTAGCCATTGTTTCAAAAGTTAAAAAAACGGCATTCAACGGAAACCTTATTTAGAAGTAGTTGTTGTGTTTGAGGTGGGCTTCATCTCCTTAGAGAGTGTTTGGAAATGAAAATTAGCTTAGGGAAAATAAAACTACGTGTAGATAAAAAATTCTAAGTGTTTCTTTTATCCTCGGTTTTCATTGAATCAACTCGGCTTCCAAAAGCGTGTGACAACTTAGTTAGTCGATAAATAATTGGTGCGACTTATTAATAGATTTTTTTGGCCGCGTCTGTTTTCTACTTGATGCGCAAAGCGATCCTTGCGGTAGTCAATCGCTCGAATTTGGATTTGAGTCGTTTCGGTTATTGGGAATTTGGAACAATCTCCTAGTCCGACCACTAATTAAACGTGGGCTGACGAGGTTAACCGTTGCGCACGAATCCCTACGAGATGACAACCGCAAAATTTGTAACTTTCGAGCGTTATCTAGCCACGATTTCCGCGAAATTACCGCGGAAACTGTTATTCTTCGATTGCTTCCCACAACAAAGCGTTTAATGTTTTTCCTAGGTAGCCTGGCGTTTGCATAAAGTGCGTGAATTAATCATCAGCTAACGACGAATGCTCTTTTTCATTTCCGCTAGGATCGCTTTGCGCCTCACGCCTATTTGTCGCGCACTGTCGATATTAAAGAAAACGTAGTTGGAGTATGGCTTTTAAACAATGCTATTGTCGACGAAGGGTAAGACAGGAGATTATTGGCTGGTGTGCCGCGCTCGACGAAAAAAAAAAGCAATTAATTCTATGCTAATAACGAATCAACATGTATTTCTGCAACTCAATTTAATTACGAGCTAAGCCATAAGCGCCCGCGTTCGCACATACACACAAAGACTGTGAGATTGGATTGTGAAAGACGAATTCAATTAAGGTAAATTTTCGGTGGTCCCTGACAAAAGACAAGACACACGCCTAAATTTTACTTGCAATATCCTCCCTGTACCCGAGCAAAATTCTTTTGACCGAATAAAATTCAATCATCTTAATTAATTTAAACTAAATATTTTTTGAAAATAACTCACGGGTAGAACGAGTCGTTACAACACGTCCCTAAAAAATAGCCGTAGTCACTTTCCACGTATTGTTATGCAATATCAATGGAAAAATATTTGTAGTTTTATTATTTTGTGTGAGTAACTCAGTTGATCTAATTATAAAACTATTCATTTGTTAATTTGTTAAGGGCACATCAAATTGTATTAATAATATGGGCATAACATACCGAATCATCGTTCAATTTCTGCTGACATTGTGATGCATTCATCGCATGAGTAATGTTCACAGGGTCTGAGGACGCAATAGGCCTTTAATTTTCCTGACGTGA